>JBCEWB010117429.1:0-27450 GCA_039654565.1 Peronia peronii
TTATGAGCATCTAAAGCTATTGCATGCGGTTGTCGAAAGAAATCAAAATTCTGAGAAATTCGCTTTCAAAGTTTTGCATCATATCTCCTTAGCAACAGACCCTACATTTTGAAAAGTGATTTTTACCTAGTTTTCTAGTTTAATTCCATGTTTTGATATGTTTACATGATGCAGTGATGCTTAAAGAATAAGTTGGTGCAAAAATCCAAAGTTTGACCATTTGTAAAAGCAGTTCTTAAGAAAAAAAACTGTCTTTATTTTTGGGCTTTGAAATGGACAAGAAATTCAAAGTTTGCTCTGCAGCCATATATTTATTTTGGTGCTGGTGGCTCTGGTATTTGTGGTGAATATAAAATGAAATAAATTAGGATAGCAAATGCTGTCTTTCCATATAGATCTATTTGTTTTTTAATAGACTGACTTTTTTTTTTGAAGTTTTTTTTTTCCTAAAACCACCATTTTGTTTCCATTGCTTATTACATGATACCTTGCACAAGCTGCTGGTGAGAAAAGAGAACATCCATATCATTGTTTCATCCTTTTGTTCTTTTTTTTTTTTAAACTCATGTGTGAATGCCTCCAAGGTTGATTGCTCGCATCATCATAGTATTCATTTAGTCAATTAGTTTATTCATGATAGTGTATTATATATGAGTCAATTTAAACAAAAATCTGCATCATTGGTTTTTCCTCTGATTGTTTCATATACAAGTCCAAAGAATGGTTTTTTTTTTTGCATCATTACCACTCACATGTTGCTGCTTTCCACTTGAATCCTTTCAGAATCAATGTTTTCTATTTGATTACATTATCACTTTATTTTGTCAAATATTAATAATGGTTAAATATAAACTTGAAGTAAAAATTAGGTGACCATCTGCATGTTTATCCATAGTTTTATTTTTCTCACAGTCACAGCCAGGAGATTATATGTCAGCATTTGTATATATCACACATTTTATTATTGATATTCACAGATAAGAAAAATTTTTAAAGTTCAAAATCCATATCATTGTCTAGTTCATGGTTAATTGCATTTGAGCTGGAAATGAAAGCAAGGAATGGACAGTTGGCCGACAGTTTGTCTGATATTTGTTGCTGTTGATTTTGTAAAGTACATCTAAGTGATTCGATTTATAATAGCGCAAACCTAGTCACATGAATTGAACTCTAATTGTTCAACAACCATGCTCTGCAGAGGAGATGGTTTATTGTTTTCCTTTTAGAATGTTGTTTTTTTTTGTCTTTTCCCTCCCCATCCATAGGAACTTCATCAAATGATTTTTTTATAATGGCTGTCTAGTTGACATCCTCACTGAAAAGCCCAGTTAGGGTTTAGCCTTTGTTAAGTCATAATTCCCAAGTGTCTTGCTTTGACAGGTGAGTCAAAGACAGAGGAACCACAAACAGCCGAAGTCAGCCCTAACATGGCTTTGGATGAAGCTGCAGTCAGTCAATGGTTATCTCATTGTTCACTTTTCACACAAGTCCTGAACCAAGTCTTGCACATGGCATTTCAGTTTTATGTAAGTCTGTACAGGTGACGTTGTCTCCACACACTCCACACAGGCTCCAATCTACTAGTAACACAGTTTTTGTATTTTAGTAAATTGTGATTGTTGTGAAAAAGATGAACTTACTACTTATAAGTAATGTGACATTTTTACCTATTTCATCCAGTCTGCTGTTTTAGGGAGCGATGCTTTATAGTATCAAAATTTAAAAAAGAAAAAACACTAAATATGCCCAATAATTGTTTGTGCCTTCATGGAAAATCATTGCAAATTAAATGTTGAACATTTTGGTAAAAAAAAAAAAAAGAAAAATGTGAAGTGGATGATTTAATAAATAAGAGGAATGTAGTGCCAGAAGAACCCAAGTTGTTATAAATCTTCATTTGTCAGTTTTGAGTTTAGAGGAGATGGCACATTTCTTCACTAGACAAAAAGATAAGAAAAAAGATGTGGCATTTATAACAACCAGGATGAAATTTTAAATTTACCCAAGTGAGTGACCATAATACCCATACAAAACCCTGGTGTATTGATTTTCAGCAAATAGAGCCTCAGCATGTTACTCTGAATCCAAGACTGCCACAAGTGCGAGACACAAACTGGTCAAAATTCAAGACCATCCTTGACTTCCCGACCGTCCTGTTTCTGAATTTTGCCCTCACCAATGACTTGCAAACTGAGTGGAAGCTTATCTTCAGCAACAACCTTCATGGATGCAGTTTCTCCCAGTTGCTACAAAATATCCGCAACAAAGGCCCTACCTATATCATAGTGCGAGACAAAGATGGTTATGTATTTGGAGGGTTTGCATCTATCTCATGGGATATCAACTCTAAATTCACAGGTGAGTCGTCTGATTTTGTACTTTTGTATGTGAAAATAAACAAGTATAAAAAGCTATGTCCAAAATTGGAATTGGGATGGTAAAAATTCATCATATGTAGCAATATCTCAGTATCAGGGAAAGAGAAGGGATCAGTTTTTAAGTGGGTCTATCAACATTGATTTTTAGTGACAATGATTTGAAATGTAAATTTTGTATCAGATGGTCAGTGGTGAAGTGCTTAATGTTATGTCAAATGTAGGTTGTTTTGAATAGAAAATGAGGAAGTATGGAACTTTATAATGATGCTTTGTTCTGTCTTGACAATTTGATTTACATATAGAATTATATACCGGATAAAAAAGTGGTAAATGTCTGTGTTTTTCTTGTGAAGTGGCTTCAGTGGTTTTTATGTACCAACGAAATTCAGCTTTGCAATGATCTTGAAACTCTTGCATAATGTTTACCATTGTCTCAAATTTGGTTTCAGGCAACACATCTTGTTACCTGTTCACAGTGAAGCCAAAATTTTGTATATACCAGCCAACAGGATACAATGGAAATTTCATGTATTTGAATCACCAAGTGCAGACTCTACCTAATGGTTTGGTAAGGGACTCTCTGATGTCCTACTGTGTGGTCCTGTTTTTGGAGAAACCATTTCCATAAATTAGAGAATATCATCAGTTTAGATGAAATGTTCATGGGGCTTTCATAAACAAACAAAAATTACATTCAAAAAAACCTTGTTTGGGTGGTTATTGTCCCACCACTTTAATTTCTGGTCAATGAATGCTACCCACATAAAAGTATGCTCAGTGTTATGTGAACAAGTTTAAAGTGTTAACAAAAAGATGACATCATTCTCTGAGTGGTCATAACTCGTGCATCTTGCAGTTGAATGAACACTGCCCTCTCAAAATGATATCTAAGTGGAGCAGACTTCAACATGACCAGGAAAAAGTACCCACACTATTAGAGCAAGAGTGATCACTCTTATTGCCTTGCATTTCAGAAAAGGCCTACAGGGTGCTGGGTGTCACCTTTTTGTGGAACATGGCATTAGATCAACAGAGCAATAAGATGTTAAGTGATTGTATTTTGTACAACAGATATCCATACGTTTGCTGTTCAGATTTCTTCCTTAAGAAAATTTCTTAAGTGTGATTTAAAGATGTAGGGTTAATTTGCAATTTTAGCTCTATAAGCAGTCTCTAAGGGGTGAAATTGACGAATCATGGAATTTTAGAATTTTACAATCCACAAAAGGGGTGTCATTTTTTAAAAATGGGTTTTTAATTATTTCACTCATCCATACAAAGAATAAGTAAAATGTATTAGTGTTGGGGCCAGGAGGTGCTATTTTGATCTTCCTCTTTGCAATTAATGCTGCCATTTGCAATTTCCTGCAGATTAACTAAAAAATTCTGTGAAACAATTTCAGCTCTACAAGCAGATTCAGTGCTGGATTGGATACATATCTGTTCATAAGAATCAAAATATATTAGCGACTATTTTTGAAAAAAAAATATTCAAAAAATGGATGTTTAGTAATCAGTCACTACAATTAATTCAAGGACATGAAATACTTGGCCTCATTAATTTCACTCTGTTATTTTTTTGTCCACTTAATTTTATCTTCTGTTTTACATGGTTATGCTTCATGTTATGGAATTTTCCTAAATAAATATTTTTGGTTGAAAATACCAATAGGAAAGCACTGCAAAATAAACATTGAATGCTTGATTCGAAAATTTGTGCAGAAATACTTTTACAGTCTCACTCAAGCCATGGTGGCTGCAGATAGCAGCAGATGTGCCAAACATTAATTGTTCCCACCTTTCCTTTGTTGTCATGCAGATACAACATTATCTTCACCTCTGCTTTCACAGGGTATGGGTGGTCAGTTTGAATACTTTGGCCTATGGATTGACCAATCCTTTGACCATGGACACAGCAAAGCTAGTGCTACAAAAGGCTGCACCACCTATGGCAGCCCCCAACTGTCAGGGAAGGCAGAGTTTGAGATTGACACAGTGGAGGTCTGGGCTGTGGGCAAAGTACAGCGCAAGGAGGGAGATGAAGATGAGGAAGAAGAGGATGAGGAAGACAGTGCTAGTGGAGCAAAGGTAGAATATGCGCTTATAATTGCTCAGTTCTTTTGTCAGCAAAAAAAAAAAATTGTATTTCATGACTTGGATATAAAAGAAAAGAAATTTAGAGAGCTTGGTGATAGCAGAAATTATCCCCCATTATGGATGTTGTTGACATCACACTCTGATTTACTGTCATTTGAACAACTTCACAGGGGGATTAAATTCGAGAAAAAATATCCCACCTTTTCTTTGAAATTGATAGGAATCTGTGTAAACTGTATACCTGTGATTTGTATGATATCTAGTGTAATTCAAGATTGGGATCATTTATCCAGCAACTGTGTGTTTACTGAAGTTTTGGCTTCTATAGTTTGATTCAGGTAAAAGATCATAAATAGGTGTCTTTCTAGGCAATAAATAGTCATTATCAAAATGCAGTTTGTAACCTCTTTCAAAATCACTTAACAGATTGGAAGCATTGAGTATCAGAAGATGATGTGACATGGACTCACTCATTCTGACTTTGTCTAAAAGTTCTAATTCTAACAGAAGTTGATATGTATCTTTAAAGATTCTTATAGAATGGAAAACCATCTTGAGACAGACATTCAGTGACAGTGCAATCAACTGATTATCGTGGATGCAACAGTTTTTGAGGGCACACTGAATTGTTATTTCACCATATACATGATGAAGCGACCTCATTATTTTGTTGTTGTTTTTTTCCAAAAGAATAGTACAATTTGCATGTCATCCAGCCTGACTCAATGACATCGGTTTCTTGTGATCTCTTGGGCAGGGAGCTAAGAAGAGTATATTGGACAAACTGGCAACAGAGGACAAAGCAATTCTGGACATGGTGGACAGAGGGACTAAAAGCGATGCGATCAGAGATGAGCCACTGGTGGAAGAGACTAAAGCTCACAGCACCATCATATCTCCTTACTGAAGCCTTAGCCATGAACTTTCGTCTCACGAAATCTCTTTCAATGTCATGGATTACGAGGAATAAACAGAGAGCTGGAATAGAGAGATATATGGACACCTCAGCTAAACATATGGACAATATAGATCAAGCCAACTCTCTCAGCAATAGCTTTTGTTTTCTTTTTTCCTTTTCTTTTTTTTCTGTTTCACTTGTAGATTTTTTTTATATATTTGGTTTCACTTTGGTCAGTAAAATAATTTTACTACATAAATATTTGCAAGGTGAATATGAATAACAAAGAAGAAAGATTTATATCAGAGTATGTTTATCAACAATGATTTTGTTTGATTTGCCTGTTGTTGCTGGCGTGAATGAATTTCTGATCAATGTATATCTACAGCTTAAATTGACAGCTTGTATAAATTTGGTATCATGTGATATATAACTGAAGAGACCACATCATTATACAGTCAAGTCCGCTTAAAACGAATTTGCTGGGACCACCATAACAAAACACAGAAGTCAAATCATAAATATGTTGCAACTTGAACTTAAACCTTTCAAGGCTCATCACTTTATATTACTCATTGATATCTAGAAGCCAGTTCCATTGTCATAATATTTGTCACAGCTGAACAGTCATGCTGTGTGCTGTGCATCTCATGTGATCATAAGTCTTGCTAGAATATGTCAGCAAATATTTATTGCATGTTCTTTGTAGTATTCCATATGCCACTGACAGATCGTGTACAATTATGCAAGCTTTGGATCTACACCTTTTTCATTGTTTTTGAGACTACAGGTGTTTGCAATATGATGTGCAATGAGGAATTTTACTTTACATGTGTGCTCATTCTCTTTCCTCCTTTCTTTCAGTATAATTAAATCTGGTCAACACCCTGTGAACTGGTCGAAAACTGATACTCAGTGGTCCTTGAAAGTTTTGAAATGAGACGTCTGAGTATATGATATAATATACGTGTATGGGGTTGAAATGGTGTACTGTTTGTCATTTACAAGAGAGGAGAGTTGATAGCTGAGCAGTATTCTGCTGTTTGTTCTACTTATTAAGGAACTTAAAATTTCCTCACGTGTTTAGTAGGTGAGTATTCATCATTTGATGTCAATGGTCAAAGCAATAAGTACTGAGTCACAGTAACAATGTTGCCAAAAACTGTTTGCAACTCTTAGACAATATATATTATGTGACAGTTCGATCTTACAGTCTGGGTAATAGCAATGTATATATGCAGTGTTTTTAACACTGACTTCACCAATGGAAGCAATGTGATGGCCAATATATCATTTCATATATTTGGAAAATTTTTTTTTTAAATTTTAGCTTTTTCATTTTTTTTTTGTTTGTTTTTTTTTAATACAACTTGTTCCTTTGATGAAATGCATGGTGTCTTCCACCAGAGTTTCAATAGTTTCTTCACTGGCAGACATAATAAGTTGACCATGCCTTTTCACCTTTTTTTTTTTCCAAAAAAACATTAATGTCCTCTATAATGTGCAGTTTTGTTGGAGGCAATATTTGAAAATAAATGCTAGATTTTGCCATGCATAATGAAATAATTTTCAATCTGGAGGCTTCTTTTCTGTTTCCTAGTGTCACTCTCTGAGAATATCTGTGTAGTTTTTTGCCTGCTCCAAATGAGGTTGGGCATGAGAAATGCAATGAACCTGTATGTAAAAAAATGATATTCTTGTTTGTCATACAATGAAATTAACTTTTAAGATATTCAAAGATTGAAATGAGGACAAAATATGGACTGTTGCTGATGAAAAATATTTATATGTTTGGCCTTTATGAATGAATGCCAGCATTTGAAAACAAGGGATACAAGCTACTGAACATATGAAACTGGATTTTTTTTTCTTTTCCTTGTAATGATTATGTATAAATGAATTACCTGTGAATGGTTCCATATACTGTAACACTGTGTTTTTCCTGAGAGCACTATAGTTTCTTCTCTAGAATAGCACTGTTGATAACTGGTTGAATAAGTGTGCACTGACATTAGCTGGCGGTATGCTGGGTATTGTAACGCTGTGTTTTAATACATGTAGTTTTATCTTTTCAGCACTTTGACCATCTTCTACAGGCTTTGAATCTCTAATCTCTGAATTTTCATGCACCTGAGCACCTAAGTGAGAAACACAAACAAAACAGGTAAAACTGCTAGTGCCAAATGTAACACATGTACAAAACGTGCATTATCAACACATTCGTGTTAGCACAGTCATTACTGTAGTTTCTTTTCAACCCTCGCAGTTCATGGTATGATGTGAACTGAGGTTATTTTATCAGCATGAAAAATTTATTCTGTCATTGTGAAAGTTGTGATTGTTCATTGATACTTGTGAATCAACATTTGGACACAACACTTTTAAGGCCTACTCTAATACATTGATGTCTCAGATTAAAAAAATAAAACTTTTTTAGATACAATGTATAGATGATTGACCAAGTCTGTATGACTTCAGTCTTGACAGATTTAGGATGTCAGACAGTTTTGAGTTTTGTATTGGGTCTTGCTCCTTTTATCTGTTTGCCTTGACTTGTAGGACAAGCAGCTTCTCAAACTGAGAAAGCCTTTGCCCCATAGCTTGCTTCCAGTCCAGTATGACCATAATTATTACGAATAAGTCTTAAGGTTTTTGTTTAGGGGGAATTTGCACACTGACAACTCTATTTATGCACAGTGAAAAACATTATTTTGGTATATAAATCTCTTTCCATCATTTGGTGCTCTTCCTACTGGCTTTAATCCCAGTGTCATTTTTCTCATCTTCCAATTTTCTTAAGTGTTCTCATATAATTTCTTCACACACAAAGAAAAACAAAACAGCTGCATATGTATATCTTTTCCTTGATCTCCCATTGAAAACATATTAATATCTTGTCATCATATTCATGAACATAATAAAAATTATTTCAGGTGAAGTTGTGTTTTCCTGTTTGACTGAAATAAAGAAAATTTTGTCTTTTCTGCTTAACTCTTTCCATATCATGATTCAGCCTTTGTCCAGGCCATAATTGCTTGCTTTATTAAAAATTTTTTTCTCACATCCTGCCTGTACACATTTACTGTATTTGTTAATGAGCCATGACATATTATAGTCTATCAATGGAAAGCAAATTGATCTTAAACATGAACTGAGTTCAACTGAAAGAAATTAAACAGTTTATCTTGAAATTCTAGAAACACTAATGCATCAATGATTTGTCCAGGTTGGCAGAATTGAAATCTTAGTGAAATCAGTTCTCAAATCAGGTAGTTAAAACTGCCCTATTGATAGGTGGAATGAGGGTTGCTATAGTGGGTTAATATATGTTTATGGACTAATTTATAATGACCATATTTTCAACATTAATTCTGTAAACAATTGTGATTGCTGATGATATTTTTTAGTGAACTGTGGATAGTTAGTGGGATGGTTTGCAGAGTTGTTGAGGAAATTAACAGATTTGTTCAAGCAGACAAATTACTCAAGCAGTGATGAAAGTGTAATTTTATGCCAACCTTATTGACATAGTATGGATCTGTCAGTGGCTGAGACAATATTTTTCCACCTATGTCAAAGTTTCCTGTTTCTACTGCTATTTTTTTTTTAATGATTTATGCTCATTTCTTGTCCTATATTTTTTTTATTATTTATTCTTGAAAGTTTTGCATTTTACTTAAACGTGCCATAGGTCAAAGCAAAACTCGAATTTTTATCAAATTTCTTCAGAATTTGATCTCTCTTTAGCCATTGATTAGCTCAATGCTGTAAAATTGGGTAATTCTTCCCTAACACATTTGCAATCTAAATATGAACGTAATTTTCTGAAAGTTTTGTGGATGACATAAATGTTGTTACACAGACTAATTGATGTAAGGTTTTAGAGACACTGAAATGTATTTCTTGGGTCTCCCAGGTGTGCCATGCATTTCATCCTGCTAAGTTTGGCAGCTGTTTCCTTGTCATTGATTATTTGTGAAAACATTGAGTTTTCACCTTTATCAAATCAGCCTGGGTTGCTCCATGATCAAGAGAACTGGAATACTATGATTTAGAGTGAACTAGTATAATCAGAGCAAAGACACTGAAACACTGAGACTCAACTAGTTTCATTTTATTTTGTAAAAAACTTGGTACCGTCAGTTCAGTGCATAAAGAAATTAATTTGGAATAATCTACTTGTTGTAGGAGAAGGTTGTGTTTGTCATAGCAAAGTTTAATTTTTGTATCATATGCAGTCATCACATTGTTATTATTGTTGTTACTGTTATTTTGATAGGATATGAATAATTGTAAAATACATGTAATTGACAAAATGGTGAATTTTTGCCACTAAATATTTATCAAGCAATCAAATTTAAGTTCATTTGTTTACTCTAAGAGTGTAGGAAGGTCCAAAGAAGTGATGAAAACAGGTTTACAACCATTAAATCTAGCTTAATGCAGTAATTCTTTCCAAGTGTGCTTGATTGAACAATTAGAACCAGTCAGTGTTTAAGTAGGCTAAATGTTAACAATCGTGTGTGGCAAACAGTTTGAAAACTTGGTAATCTGTGTGCTGGTCACCATCAGAAAACCATCATGTTTTGTCCAACAGCTGTAACACTGGTACAGTTCCACAGTCTGTCCATATATGAACTTTTGCCAGTTGGAATCTGCTGTCTCTATAAATTGTTATTTCATGCATGTCATTTGTTTGAACCCACCCCTTTTTAGTCTCACAACTTGGAGAGACAGATAGAGAGAGCAGACCTCTTGTTCACTGATAAAAGCCCAGATAGAGAAAACCTTTCATACTTTCTTCCTAAACCAGTCATTTAAGATATATGGTATATACAAAAGTTACATTGTAGTTACATATTGTGAATTCAAAAGACAGTTTTGTTTTGTTTATTTTTGAGCAGATCATCTCTTTTAGGTTCTACTTCTACTATGTAGAAACAAGAATATGATTAAAGCAATTTTGTTTGGAAATTGGGATGAAAAGTTCGTAATACAGATTACCATGTTTGTCAGTGAATTCAGAATAGCTGTATACCGGTAATTGTTGCATATTCTATCATGAAATCAACCTCATCAAGACAAGTACAGATTTAACTTTTAACATGGCTAGAAGTGTTGGATTTTTGTTCAAGCAGTTAACCCTTTGTGTGCTATCAGTAATGGATGAAATATCTCGTCAGTGTAGCACAAGAAACAATAAACTGTCAGAGAGAACTGTAGCAGGAGGAAGAGAAAACAAAATGTGATCAAAGTTTGCTGTATAGCTAACAATCTGTGTGCAAGAGAAGTCAGAACTTGAGAATATAGTTTTGGATCACAGGTATATATATAGAATTTATAGGGAAAATTTCAAGCAGAGATGGATAAAATGGACATAATAAATACATGTATAGAAAATTCTGTATCTTTAGAAATGCAGGAGTAAAGTATTTTTGTGATAATGACAATCTGTGCATTTTTTGTTGCATTTGATTCTCATTTGAATAATGGTAAATAGAAGCTAGAAAATGGCACAGCATAGCTTATTTACACCTAGGAAGCAGAATAATAAAAAAATATTTATCTTCAAAGACAGTTGAAAGCCAAGTACATGTATAGTGAGGCAGAGTTTGATACCTCCGGGGTTAATTTTTGTTGCTAGTGGTTGTGATTGCACAGAGAATCATCTGTTTCCAATGCCCCACATGCCTACATTTTTAATTTAACCCACTTCTGATCTAAACATGTATGCTTGATTTAAGCTGCTATTTTTTTATAAAGAATTAATGGGCCATTTTTCTGTGGCAGTTTGGTCTCCTTTGCATTGTTACAAGCACTCAAAGCAAGTTGCAATGTCGACCATGTTCTTACATTTTTTACTGAATCTAACTTCAGTCTAATGTGAAAATCAGTTTGAGGGCCAATATTTTCCAATAGCATTTAATTCTGTACTTTACATTTTTTACAACAACTGTCCAAAGAGAGAAGAGATGTAACATTCCATAACTCAGAATCAAATTCCTGTATGTCTGATTTCCAACAGCATTTTTTGTTTCATGCTTAGATTTCCATTCTTCCATAGGCCAATGGAAGATCTATATGGTGAAGTTTTACCCCAAACTATCGACATACTGGTGGCCCTTTTTTGTAAAGTACAATAAATCTTCATAAGAAGGATTTATTGTGTGAGTCTCCTGGTTCCTTTTTTAGTTCTGTGCTGTTGCAGAATATAATAGGACAGTTTTGTTGTTGCTTTGTAAGTTCTATGCTGTCAGTACTGTCAGTCAGTGCTTATGAATATAAAAAAGTATACCTGTCATTCATTCATGCTTCATAAATACATGTCTTTTTTTTTTCTTGTTATTTTGGGTTATGTTTTGTTAGATGCCATCATGAATGTATTCAGATGTTGCATGATTTATTAAGTTATACAAGTTTTGCTCCAGCAATGAAGCAGTTGAAAAGCACTGTCTGTAATAGTGTAATGCAGAACAGTATATTTACCTCTGTGCACTATGTGAACCTCATTTTCTTTACTGTAAAAATGTTATCATTGTTGTTTAGCTCAACATGGACTGAATCATTTGCTGATTTGCTATGCTCTGTGATCTTGTATTTATTGTGGTGATTACTCTTTTTTTTTTTTTTTATTAATTTATGTTTGTTTTATGATGTTTAATTGTCATATTTTTAGCTTTATAATCAAGAATAAGAAGAATACTACAATATTACTAGTACATGTATTTTTTTGCACATGTATAAGATTTATATTACACGGTACACACATATATATGATAATATATACAGAGTGGCCCGAAAGTCCCAGGCACTGCATGATGTTAAAGAAACTAACTTAATAGAAAAATCTTTATTGAAATAGCAGAAATATCAGAAATCAAATCAGATACTATCACATTTCAAACAGACACAAAAATCAAGACGGCTCGAAAACACGACAGAGTGTTCTGGGGGACTTTTTGCCACCTGTATGTACTCACTGGTTCTGTACTAGAGAATTGTGGTAATGTACCAATATATTTTCAGCCAATCATATGAGCAGTCTGTTGTTCTTTTGTGACCACCTAAAATACAGCTGTCTCTGCCTAAGAGCCCGGTCCGCCTAAGAACCCGTCTCTGCTGCGAAACAGAATTTTTCCTCTATAATTTGCCCCTCTAAGAACCCGCTCTGGTGCTCCCAAATAAAAAAATCTGCCTAAGAGCCCGGTGTCCGGCCAAGACACCCGAGTACTTATGATATAATTCCTTATCATGCTGTCCACTTGAGAGAAACGCACAGTGCTAGATGTGCAGTAAAGTGGGGACAGGGGTGGAGAGAACAGGTAGACAAAGGAATGGAAGTGATAGTTGATGTATGTCTGCATAATCAGGCCACTGGTTGTTGACTAATATGTAACCATTTCTTTGATTGACAACACATGGGATAGCACCTGTGACTGGCTCTGTGGATAAGGAGGTTTAGCCTCCTGGCTGGTCAGCTGTTCTGCTATTTCGGTCGGTCTGTAAACACTTGGGTTACTCGTGCGATTATCCGCAGGGTAGCATAGTAATATCATGTTTTCAATGATTCCATTATGTGAAAACTCAAACAGCATTTAAATGCTGGGCAGTATTGGTGTAATTATATGCTTAAACAGATCCGGAATCACTGTATCTAATTATAACATATACATAGGGAAGAAGGCTGTACTTATTCGCATAGATAAATCTTTAACTAATGGTAAAATCAACTAATCATAGTAGTGAAGACAATCTATTGTCAGACGGATTGCATAACTTTTCAATCCGCCTAAGAACCCGTCCGCCTAAGAGCCCGCTTTTTTTTTGTCTCCCGACGACCGGGTTCTTAGACAGAGACCACTGTACTTGCACAAGAGAAATTTTTGTCACAGAGACATTTCATGAACATAACTGGAGAGGTTTTCAATAAGGAATTATCAAACAACATTATTGAGAACAAACATTAAATTTTTGTGTGTATACATAAATTGCACTACCATCCCTGGCTTTATGATAGGCATACCTGAATCTGCTAGAATTTACCACTAATATACTTTGAATTTTTTCTGCCAGTATTTGTTACATTGTGTTGGAAAACAACTATAGATGGTCCTCACAAATGACTGTAAATAAATGAATAATAACTCAAGAAAACAAACATGAAAACAAATAAGTAATATTGTTAGAGCAATGATGAAAAACAAAAACAAAACAAAGCAACAAAAAAACAAATTGTGGAAAATTAACAAATCAGATATCTATGAAAAGAGCAAATTCCATGCAGAAAATGCAAGAAAACTTAACTTGTTTTGTCATCACCAATGCCAGTTTCTTTCATTGCAAGCTCATGGTACATGCATTTACATGTGTATTTTAAGTCCATTCTATGAGCTGAAATGAAACTTTCAAGTGTTAGACATTTTGGAACTGAAAAATCGCTTGCTTTGTGCCAAAGAGAGTCAGTAGACAGTTCTTCCAGAAATATATAATATATATATGATGATTCAGTCAAGAGTCATTTCAGTTCATGATGTAATATGATTTTACAGCCTTTCCTCCAGAAGAACATACTTTGGCATCCACAGCATTTTAATGCCATTGGCATGTTCTTGGAAGAATGGAGTAGATATCATCAGCTCATACATTAAATAATCAATGTGAGCCTTGTATATCACTTTTAAAATCAAAGATTTTGCTGATAACCTGACTTGTTAGTTGTTACTGTAGCTAGAAGATTGAAGTAATGAAGAGATGGTCCTTTAGTTCCTTTAGCACAGAGTGAAACCTAGTGATGCATTGTATGAAGTAAGTGTAGTTAGGCCCAAAGAGTATGCTTTATTGCACACATAAATTTATCAGAATGAAGGAAAAGACACTTGTACCTGCATTGTGTTGTTTACTTCCAAATATCTAGCAATAGTATCCTTTCTTTCAACATATTAGTCTACCTATTGTATTCTGCGTATACTGGCCTTTCTTAAATTGTTGGTTGTGAAATTTTGCAATGTTGAAATCTAGTGGAAGTGAATAGACAATGCTCAGGATATTATGGGTCTCAACTGTTTCTGAAATCAAATTCTCCATCTTTGAAATCTACACAAATGGCATTGAATTCCATAAAATATGTAGTCAGCTGGATGGAATAAGTCCTTCACTGCCCAAATCAACCGAAAAATCAAGGTCACATGTTTGGGATACAAAATTGAGATTGTTTCCAGCTGAACAATGGTGTAATCAACTTTGAGTGATAAGTTCTCATTTGTCAAACCGAGATGTGTACAAAGATAAGGGTGTCATTAAGTTTGTTGCAAGAGGTCAAGTTTTGATAACCCTCATTAAATGTATTTGGGAAATTTTTAATTTTATGAGTATGCTCACATTTTTTCACATTTCATTATACGTATGATACCGGTATCAAATATTTGGTGCACTGTTTCATAGGGAATATACAAACTGGACGTTATAAATAACTCTTTAATTTTTATGGCTCTGCCTAATTGTCATACCATATTTTCATTTTTTTTCCCCCTTAGAATATTACAGACAGGTTGGTGACAAACATTTAAAAGTGCATCAGACTGAGCCTTATGAAAAAGTTACAGTGATATAAAAATATGGGACTTAGATCTCATTATAATTGTATTTTCCGTTTGTCCTCTCCAAAATTTGTCACTTGATGAAGAGCTTTCATTTTTGTTGTTCAAATTTTCCAGATATCTTGCCAAATTTGCCATGTGGAGAACCTTTAACAAGTGACTAGCTCTGTGACTGGAGTGTGATAAATACAGCGTAAAAAAAAAAATGCTTTCTTGCTTTTTTTAAATCAGAAATTGAACTGAAAAACATTTCTATATTGCTTAATGTACACATATGTCTTGCGCCTAGGGCAAATGAGTTGGAAGTCACACCAGGTGATTTCAGGCTATGGCTCCGACTCAGATACCAAAAATGTTTTTCAGGTTAAAAGAGGTTGAATTTTCATTTTGTGAAAAAAAAACAAAAATTTTTGGTATCTGTGACGGAAAATAGTTAAAAATAGCCGTAGCTTAAAATCGCCCAGTGTGACTTCTGACTCAAATTGGCCTGAGTACAAGACATATGTGGTGATTCCAAGCATAATGGTTATAATTTTCTTTGCTATATCATTTAATGGAACATCATGTTTTATTATTTTGTTCAAATCAGTTCCAACATGTCATCAGACAGCTGTCAATATCAGCAACAAATCATGAGTTACTGGAGAGGTACTCTTTCTGTCCTTGAAAACCAATGTTCATGTACGTGTATACATTAGATGTATTTAGTAACACGACATGTACCTTTCAGTACAAATATCATTTTTGAACCACCTAGAGTATTTCTCTCTTTGTGCTGTAGATACCGTAAAGATTCTCTGAAGTAATTGAAACAACATATTATTTCTAATGGTTTATCATCAGTAGTAGCAACTCACCATTTGACTTAAACATATCTAATGCTACTACAAAACAAGTCACATATTTAAGGAAGGAGAGGCTACATATTTTCTGGAAGAGATATCGATATGTAAAAATGATCAAATATTCATGGAATCAAGCTGAGTAGAGGTCTGGTTGATGGCTCATACTATGGTGAGGATAAGGGACAATTGCGGTGGCAAAACATTGTTTGTTTGTTTGAGTTGGGATTAACGGCATAACAGATGAGCACAGTTATATTACACTCAGCATGGTTTGTGGTCAACATGTTACAAGCAGGGTTTCTCTTGCTAAATATGGAGGAACAAAATGCTTTAGTGTAATATAGCAGTCACATAGCACAGATATATTTGCAATTTTCGTATTAGTCTCTCTTCCTGTAGAGAAGCAATACATACTTAACAGCACTCTCAGTAAGAACACTCCCATATGACACTATCTGGGCATCATAAGATGCAGGTAATGAAACAATACTTCAACATGCATGAACATTTTATTCATACTGCATCAACATGAGTAATAGTGGACACATCATCCAATTGAAAACTCCTTAAATGCAGAGGAAATCATTACATTGAATTGCATAAAATAAAATATTCATTCTCTGACCTTATGAGGAACAGCAAATGCGATATATTTTTGAATGTGCGAGGATCAAAGTCTACTGAATACTAATGCCTTGCATGTCTGCAAATATGATGGTGACTGCATCATTCCTAAATAAAGACATAGGCCTATCATCAATCCTGTTGGCAGCTTTCAATTACTTTATCTACATGTTTTTTGTGTTTTTCTTAATTGGTTGCTTTAATTTTATGTTCTTCAAAGAAGAAATCATTTTCTTCCAAGAATTTGTCTCAAGCTCTATGAATAAATCTTGAAATTTGAGGTGCTGGATTGAAATACTGTTATTATAATACTGAATTGTTCACATGGCTCCCAGTCAAATTTTCACACTGAAAAATTATAAACAAAACAACTAAAAATTACTTAAAACATACAAACAATAAAAATACTTCAGTGAATACTGACATGCAATTCTACTTAAAACTCAATTCACTTACTCCATCCCATATCTCTCTTAAATTCAGACCCCAGCATCAATATATTGCCCCCAAGATTCTTCTCTATCCATTGCATAATTCATTAATCCTTCAGAATCCATATGAGGAACACAAACAGCATTTTTCCTTCAACAGTAAAGTGCCAAAATGCTGCTAATTCATCATGCTCTTACAACTGTCATGACCACAATGATAAGCATTGCTCATCATACTATTCTTTTTGCGATACTAAGTATAGGAGAGTCATTATTATATAGGAAACAAGCACAACAAAATGTAAGCTGATCCTGTGTGTCACGAAAATAAACTACCATTGCCCCCTCCCCCCACTCCCTCCCTCCTTTCCTTTCCACAATCCTTACTTCCTCATAAACATAAATAAACACACTTTGCTATTTTTTAAAAAATGAAAATTGAAAAAAAAGAAAAAAAATGTCACATTTTGGGATGGAACTCTGACTGGTCATGGTGTTCTATAGGAAGGATGTGACCATCTACAAACTCAATATTACAATACAATGAAGTGGGTCCACCCTTCTGCATTAATGCTCTATTGTGATTTGGATACAGCTTTTGTATCTCTGCAAAGGTTTCCTTTAACATTATAGGTCCAGGAGTGTTTTCTCCTGTCCAGTCAGGATCCTCTGGATACAAGTCATCACCTGAAAAACAGATTTAAAAAAAAAAATGTCATAGCAAGATATGAATACCTGACAAGACACTGCTGACAGTAGCAAATTTGTTGCTTAAACTTGCACAGACGGCATAGGTCAAGGTCTCACATAAAAATATGAACAAAAAAATTATCACAATGACCAAAAACTCATCATAATGTGAATTTTTAAAAAATGTGTGTTCCATTTCAAATGACAAGAGATAAAGCATTCTTTTCTTTCTCTACAATGCTTATATCTCTTAAACCTGGCAAAGGGAAGTAATTTGACTAACAATCAAAAAGTCTCATTGTAGGAAATCAATGACAAGGTTAAATAAACATAAACTTATCCATTTACTAGGGAACTTTTTTCTCTTTTTTTTATAAATTAGCATCTCAAGACACTTACAATAAACTTACAAGTAACTGTAAAGTCATGAATACTCAAACAAAATTCAAACCTGGTAACACAAACAGCATCCCATCTACACAACTGTAGATAACTGGCATCCACCTCTGCACTCTCTGAGTGGATCGTCTCCATGCAAAGTCCAATAACTGGTCAGCATTTTCAAAGCGAATTAAACGAGACATTTCATAGACTTGAGGAGGAGCCAAAGTTAAAGTTCCTTCAGAACACGCATGAAGAACAATGGATGGATTTGCCCACTGAAAAGTACACAAAGATTTTTGTCCCTTAATTGTAGGAAATTAAACAACTTCATCAAATTCATTAATGAACATTTAACACAGGAAGGAAAAAATGAAAACTGACACTGCCAGTCTTGGAATTTAAGAGGTAAACATTGAAACGGATTAACAGAACCAATATTTAAAAGTCATGAACTAATCTTAAATTGAATCTGGTGCATGTGGGGAGCTGTGCAGGTCTGATGATGAATATATATGGTTGGTAGAGTCATCACAATGTCCATCTTCAAGATCAGCCTCATCTGTTAGGTACTCAGTTCACAGTGAATTATCATTAAAGCAACAAGACAAAATGCTGGCAAATCTAAAGATGCTAAAGATATATTATACAATCATTAAATCTTTGAACTGAGAGAGAAATATGAACAGAGTTATTAAAGGACTGATTTTCTCATTTAAAAACTGAACTGAGATGTCCGAGAGTAAATAAGTTCATACCACGCCATGATCAATTTCCTCTGACTCTGAGATCACTGGAGTCTCATCTATGCAGCTGACAAAGAATGCAGTGTCATATCTTTGCCTTCGCAGAACAGGCGTCAGCCAATTGGACCATTCATAAAGTGACCATATATCTGGAATCATCTCCAATTCTCGACACATCACAGCAAACTGAGAAGGATCAGACATAACTCGAGTCCTCCATTCATTCATCAATGTCTCTGGCATATTACACACAGTGCCAAAAGTTGGACTATTTTCGGTGAAATGAGAATTATTTGACAAATCTGTCTTTGGTCTGGCTAATAAAATTCCACACTCTTCAAATGTTTCTCTGATAGCAGTTATTCGAAGAGCAACTTCCTTTGAAAAACCTTGAAATTCTTGTTCATTTATTTGTGTGAAAATAGGAGCACCACTTTCTTTGCTTTGCAACATTTTTAACAACTTTTCATCATTTCCAAGAATTTCTAGCCAGCTGTTTGAAAAATCTGTGTCATCCGTCACTCCTCCAGGAAATACAAAAACATTGGGCATGAAAGAGCTTTCACTATGTCTTTTAAGTAGCAGTATTCTGTATAATTCTTCATTTGAATTTTCTACCCGTTTAGGAGCTCTTTTCAACATTTTACTAATGATGGTTTGTGTTGGCTGTTTCATAGCTAATCGTCTTGAAGCAATGATTAATGTTGCAGACTCTCTCCAGTGTTTTAATATTCCTGCCATGATATCGACAAAGGAAGCTATATGGTTTAAAAATGACACTGCTGTCAGGCTCTCATGACTCCACAGTAGTATCCTATGTACAGATCCATGAGCCGAATGCCCAGAGACATCTGTTGACACTTCTGTAATAAGATACAAATTGATATGTTAGGCTACTTCTTCTTATGCGCGACGCATAATTGCGTCGCCTGAAAAAAAATGGCACCCCAAAATCAATCGAGTGAAATTTGTATGAGGCCATCTCCTTATGCATGTCTTGACATTGCACCGCACACTAAGGAAATGGCTTAATACAAATCTTACTTTACTGATTGTGGAGCGCCATTTTTTTCAGACGACGTAACTATGCGTCGTGCATAACGAGACGCAGCCTTAGGTGGAACACAAACTGCTGTATGAGAACGATTCACTTTGCACTTTGGTTACAGGCAATGTTAGCACAATGTCGCAACATGTACATATCTATATATGAGAGTGTAGATGGAGAATTATGACCACCCATCTCATGGGGCAAGACAACAGCTTATAATGACATAATTACATGAATATGTGTAAACACATCTCTTTTTCTTATTGTGATTCTATAACAACACTTGGTGCTAAGCTAAAAGTGACCATTAGCAACAGATGACATCAAGTTTGTTCAACATGGCCCTTAAGGACTGATACAATGGTACTGGTGATGACGAAAGGCTTGGAATGCAATATTTTAATTCAATTTTTAAAATTCTGTACTTCATAATACAGTGGTCTCCGCCTAAGTGCCCAGTTACCAGGAGAAAAAAAAAAGTGGGCTCTAAGTGGACAGGCTTTTATGTGGATTGAAAGATTACACAACCCACTTGACCACTGTCTCATTGGCTATATTTAGTTGATCGTTAGGTTTGTTAAAGATCTGTCTCCATGCCATAAGAACAGTTTTCTCATGCTATGTGTTTTTTGTGTGTGTTGTAATTAAATCTAATGGCTCCTGGCATTTCTTGGTATACAATTTTATCAATAATGCTCAGCTTCTTTCAAAGGTTGAGTGAGTTTCCATTGTTAAATGAAACTATGATAGGGCTTTTAACCCCACAGAAAATCACACGAGGGACTCAAGTATTTAAAACTAGCCAGATCAACTGAAATAGGAAAGCAACAGATCAATCAGGAGGCTAAACTTATTCTTCCTTATACACAGAACCAATCACAGGTGCTGTCCCACATGTTGGAAGACAAAGAAATAGTTATGGGCTAGTCTTATTTCTAGTTTGGTTACATAGTCATATAATCCCTCCATCACTCCCCCTCCTCGTATCCCTCTCTCCTCCATCCCCTTTCCACTTTATTATATTCTACTATACATCTAGTGCTGTGCATTTCTTTCAAGTGGACAATATGATGTAAAATTACACCATGAGTACACATGTGTCGTTGCTCGGCACCGGGCTCTTTGGTGGATTTTTTATTTGTGAGTTGGTTCTTAGGCAGGTAAATTAAATGAAACAATAGTTCATATTCAACTAAGCACAGATCTGGAAGTTCCTGGGGGATTATATGTACTCCCTGCTAAAAAATAGAACACTCACTTATGTGTGTTACGCTCCACCACGAAATTCTACAACAACAGTGATAGCAGAACATAAGATTTCGGGAAAAATCCGACGCCAGAAGTACGTCAGGCGTTTTCCTATGTCATTAAATCATTTACACTACTCACTACTACAACAGTCAAGCATAGAAAATTCGAACACGGAAATCTTGAATTCAAAGAAATGTCGAACGCCGTTATTAGCCCCATTTAAATTCCCATGTTTTCTTTGTATCATTAACACAGATTTCTTGAACTCTGAACACAAATTTCTCGAACGATTTCATCATCATCATCCAGATCTCAAAGCATCAGAATGTCTGATTAGGCCCATTTTTTTGTTGTCCTAGGCTGTTGGTGATAAAGCAAAGGCGTGTGGGAGTGGTAGGGGTAAGCAGTTTATAGTGTAGGTCTAAATTTGGGCCTCATTAAGATAAATCACAGGGAGGGAGTGGTGTGGTAACTCAGGGGGTGGTGGACTAGGCCACACACACTGTCTATATTGCCTACATAAGACGATGCATGCACAGCAACGTTGCAGAGAGGTAACGTGCTGACAGTGCTGTTCAAAAGACTATGGATGATGTTATGTAGATGAACTGAGGAGTGCTAATTCCTAGAGTACTGTTAACTCTAGAGCTGCGACCCAGCCTAAGGGTTACAACGCCCTGCAGCGTACCTTGCCGGGCTTGTCAATCTGGATTCAGCGCCAGAGCTTAGCCTCAGGGTGTTTGTTCTGACTATAGAGACTCCACCTTGGCTTTGGAGTGACACAACACAGGCCCGGACTGACCACCTTGTTGACCAATGTCTTCCTTCAATCACTCCCCTAACTCGACCCTTTCTTCACATGTAATAATATTTGCAATGAGCCAATGGTAGGAGAAGGGATTGTATTTACAAAGACATGTCATTTTTATTTGGGTGCCAATTTTATTACCCATCGTCCCACAGACCATTCCCATTACAGATTTGCTCATAACCTGATGCAACTGCTTGGACGAACCCACTTCACATAGGGGTGTATTTAAGTTTACATTATAGAATCTCAGTGTAAAGTACAAGCTATCATCCCTGTGATCACGTGGACTTAGATTATTCTTATTAGATTAGACCAGCTGACACTGACGGGGCAGCAGTGACTAAAAGAAATATATAGAAGTGATCTAATGATGGCACTCAGTGAGAGCACAAGAGAGCTATCTGATATATAAACTAATAGGCTACTTTAGCTTTCATTCATACCAATTATAGCTCACTTGTACTCTCAAAAGCTTGATCGCTGGTCAATGCGAAACTTGCTGAGTAGGGCAAGTGGTCAGGGGAGTCTGCGTTATTATTCAATATGGTATAAACAAAGAGACTGCATATATTTGATACTCTCTTGCATCATAATATACTTTCTTTTGATTGCAGTTTTGGACCACTTGGGAGGACGTGAGCGGGTAATGTGGCCATTCTGTTCTTCTCTTCCGTTCAAGAGGATTTCATCTTTTGGCATGGAATTTCTTACTGTTCTATTAGGGAAAGGAAACTTTAAGAAGGAATGTCTATTGAGCTGCGCATACTTATTATGGCGATAATTTAACAAAACTGAGGCCGATAAACCCCAAGTTTAAGTGACATGGTGAGAAATATCACAGTGCAACAAGGAGCCCCCACGAATAAACACGGGCGTCGCATGCAGGGATTCGCTTCACCTGTCGTACAAATACGTGGTTCGCAGTTCTTGGGTTAAGATCTGACCATAATAGTGTCATCTTGGTTATATCCCCTCAGTGGTCCTTCTATTCCTTTGTAAGAGAGACCAGCATGGAAATCTCAAATTACAGAAATCTCTAACACATTTTTCAATCCCCAAGAAATGCAAGTTTTCCGTGCTCGATAGTATTATTTGGACTTTGGTGGGCATCAAGGTTCAACAGGGTCACAGGAAAGAGTTTTCGTCATACATGTCCTACCCACTGTAACAGGGTCAACCAAAAAGTGTGGCAAACTTGTGAACAGTTTGGAGTGTTTGTTTGTACCCCATGCTAAAAAACAGACGTGGGAATTTCCAGCCTTTCTTTGTAGCAGCGGCAGGCTTTTAGGTGACCGAGTTCTTAATTGGCAACCACTATAGTAGTCAAATAGCAGTTTTCTTCTTCCTAAAAAGCTTAAAGTATTTACACAATTACCTGGGATTGACAAATACATTTTAACAGATGATAATTTTGATCTATTTGCAACAAATCACAAATAAAAAATCATAATCATCATTTGACATTAGCCTTAAAATGTTAATATAGAACTTTTGTTATGTAAGAAACACGGTCCAATTTAAATCAAAACTGAATGAAATACGTCTTTCAATCTCCTAGTGCAGGTTTGCACCCGTGCCAATATCACATGCCGGTCTTGTTTCCAGTTGATCTCGATAATATGTGAAAATTACTCCAGGCAAATTAATAATATTCCTAAATGCAATGAACGGAAATTTACCTTTCTCAGAACGTAGATTAACCTTTGAAACCCTACGCAAATGTCAGATTGCAATCGTCTGGAACAGTTCAGTCCGCGATCTGTTGACTGAGAGGTCAAGAGGTCATGTTGATATACTAGCGGACCCAGATTTCTATAGGCCTGTTATAAATTTTCGGCATAAAGGGAGCAAACCTTTTATTGCAGACAACTTATCACATTTTCTCCTAACAGTTGTATGCATAAAATGAAATGTGTTTTATAATATGCCTTCTGTTCCATTTTTTTTTTTTGTGGTAGCCAAAATCAAGTCATACAAACAGTAACTTCTCTTGAGCTTTGCAGTCTGTGAGGAAGGAAGGGGCACCGTAAGTACTGCAACACCGTTTGCCCTCTAGATTCTAGATCTACGTCATGAACACCTGCAAAATGGTGGTGTGCGTCTGTTCGGTAATTTTGTTCATTGACTCGTGACGAGTGAACCCCTTCAGGAAGTAAAGAAATCGATAACATTTTGGAATTCCAGATTTACACGGATGACTGATTCTCTAAGGATAAGTCACTCAACAATGGCCTCAGATGTTATGTTGAACTGACCTTTCGTTCATTCAAATTTGGATTGTGGCCCGCAGCTGCTGTTTTTGAGCTAGATCTATGTAGACTCTTGATCTAGACTCTAGATCTAGTCTAGTGTTATTGGTTCAGATTTGATTGTGATTAATGCATTAGGTATACTCTGTGACGAGACTCTATGCTTCATCGACGAAATATATGGAACGCTTAAGTGCACTATTCCGAACACATAAGTACATTGTTTGCAAGGGCTGCCGATATGAAAACGCAGTGTTTTTCACCAGGATAATCTGGGCGTCGCTGTTTACACTACAGTATAGATCTAGACTGCTGTGTTATTTTATTGGCACTGGATCAGTAAATACCGTACTTCAACAAATGGTATCTAAGGAACTAGAGGATCACAGTAGACCTGAATAGTAATGTCAATGTTTTTCTCATCCATTATGTTCAATGTTGATACATGCATAGAAAATGGTTGACTTATATCTGAAGATGTCACAAATTGATGTGATAAACCTGATCATCATGATGGAATCCACCAGATAGCTGTAAGTTTCATGATGGAACGCACTAGACAATTATACTGTGCCTGTGAACAGGGGGACACAGACTGTGTACAAGCTTTACTTGAACAGGGCTTTGAAGTAGACAGCATTCTAGATGATGAAGAAAATACTCCACTTCAGGTAACATATAGTTCATGTGTCTTTGTAGTGGACAAGTAAATCAAATATTTACTTTGAACAGATGTTGTCCAAGGAAATACATGCAAGCAAACTATCCAGCCAAGGTTGTAGAGAGGACTAATTGGGGTCTTATGAAAATTTACAGTAGAAAAACATAAAAATGAAATTGTTTGTATTTAAATGTTTAAAAGAAAAAAATTGTGATCTATATCACAAGTCTGCCATATCTAGCCTTAAAAGAAAACAATGATCTTCCAGGAATATGAGAGTTTTGAATATTTTCACATATTGCCTGCAGAAATCTTCCCAATCGGATCAATTGGATTTGTAACCATTTAGTGATTTATAAAGTGTATTTTTCCATAGCAAAAAGAGTGCACGTTGTTGTTATCTCGACTAAATTTGACAGTCAGACTCGTGGTAGAGCATCACTTACTCCCACCTACAGCAGTTACTTTCATTATAAGAGTAGTCACTTAATTCTTTCAGGCAAAACGTAATAAATCCTCAGCCAATTTACTGCCTTGACAGCCACATCACTGGCTTACCTGCTTAAGTTAGAATGTTTTTGTTTTGATGCTGCTTTTGCCATCGCTCTATCCATAAACATTTGGGTGTACAATGATCTCCACCGAAGATTACTAAGACCCACCACCTTGGAGCTCAGTCTACCTACAAATCACTTCTACTGCAAAATGGATTTTTTTTACTGTTATTCACCTGCCCAAGAACTCACTTCCAAGGAAAAATTTGCCTAAGAGCCCAGTGTTAGCCCAGGACACATGAAAACTCAGGGTGTAATTTCATGTCAGATTGATCACTTGAGAGAAATGCACAGCACTAGTTTGCAGTAGGATGGGAATGGGGTGAAGGGCCAGGGAAGAGGGATACTGGGACTGGGGGGAAGAAATGATCTGTGATGAGGGATGTATTACTGTAGTAATCAGGTCCCATGTGGACTAACTGATAACTGTTATTTTCTTTGTCTGCAAAGACATGGGATAGTGCCTATAACTGGCTTTGTATATAATAAGGAATAAGTTTAGCCTCTGGGTTGATCAATTGTTTTCCTACTTCAGCCAGTCTGGGTAACTTTAAACAGTTTTAAGTTTTTTAAGTTTCGTCCATAATATGCTCTTTTGTAATCACATTATTATGTGTTACCTCTAGAAGTTCTGCAAATCCAAACATTATCACTTTACAACTATAACTTTACCACCACTGGGTTGAGCTGAGACCATGGTGAATGCTATGTTTTGACTGCTTTGCTTTGCTTTCACTCAGAAAAGCTGTACATATTTATCTGATTTTATGTGTACTACATATATGATTAATTTCTTTCTCAGGTTGCAGCAGCAAATGGCAATGAGCAGGTAGTTCGCCTCTTAATTATGCGAGGTGCAGGCCTAGATAAATCAAACATATTTGGATGGACGCCCCTTTTGCAAGCTGCCAGGTATGATCTTCTTTCTGAAGATGCTGACTTTTTATGTAACTTCTATTCCTCTAAAATATATGAAAATGTATGAGTGAACAACCACTAATAGTAACCATTGATCTCAGTTTCAAATAAGCTAATATCATTCTTTGTTAGGGGCCTTTTGAGATGTAACAAGTGAAATATATGAATATATACGTATACAGCTATTCCCTTTTCCAAGAATCTTCAAGCATCTTGAATTTAAACAGTCTTGAAGTTAACTTGTAGTTTCTTACACTTCGAATCGTATGATCATGAAACTGTTAGGCACTTGACTCTGATTTCAACATTTCTTTTGTAACACAGACATTAAGAGTCATAGACTGGAAGAGAGTTTTCACTATTCACTAGTGCTGGGCATCGACCTGGATTTTGATAAACTGGATTTTCGAATTACCCACTTTGTAATAACTGGGTCTAAACCGGATTTTATCCATTTTCACAGTGATTTTGATAAACTGGATTTTCGAATTAAGTTGTTCATAATAGCTGGGTCTAAACTGTATTTTATCTGTTTCCTGGGCAGCGACTTGCAGTCTGATTTCTGTTCTTGAATTAGATCTACCCTAGCACAGCGAGCCGCTTGGCTACCTTGTAGATCTAAGTATAAAACACGACAGGTCTTGTCCGCCCGCTCGCCAGCTCAGTCGCAGTTTTGTGTCTGCCTGCTTGTGCGCGGCACGCACACTTAGCCCCCCCCCCCCCCTGCTCATCACAAACCCAGGCCGTTCACTGTTACGCGTCGGTACACTGTTGCTTAGTGCAGCATAACGAACTGTTTAGTTTTCTTTAATTTTATGGCCAGTTTTACAGCACGAGCATATATTACACAGGCGTAAATACTATTGAACATGCAGACCTCTGCGAAGATAGTTCGACCCTTGCACCACCTTAGTACATGGTTTTCAAGAAAAAAAAAACCTCTCCCATACTCATTCATTCAATGGCTTCTCTAATTTTTCTGCATGTTTTTGTTGCTTTATTTTCGTAGTTTGTTAAGGAATAGAATCATGTCAACATCTTCGAATACCAACACATGACAAAGTATAAAACTATAATTAATCATGTTTCACGCTTAGTTTGCAGTGTAGTCTGTCGTAGTTAATGAGCAAAACCAGTTCGGTGCTTGAACCAGTTGAAGACTCAACAGTTCTAGATCTAGTTCCTTGATTTTCATCGAGAGCCCGATAGCTAGAGTTAACAGTTCGAGTCTACCAGTGAGTGCCAATCTATGGTTCCAGTCCCCCCCCC
>JBCEWB010117430.1:0-11612 GCA_039654565.1 Peronia peronii
CGGGCTGCCTTCGGGATTTTCAAGGAAATCCGACGTGATCGCCTATAGCGGGCCAGCTGCCTCAACGTTCGGTCTGAGTTGTCTTCGAGACTGCATGTGGGAAGGCCGGGGATAATTTCTGAGCGGGTCATACCGAGACAATCTCGGCATTCCCAGGCTATGATTCGGGCAGAGTTGACACGTGTCAACTTGACACAAGACAGGTGGAAGAAACCACCGCATTTGGCACAGTTACGGCCCTGCTTCCTCGAACTGGAACAATGACACAACTGGCAAGATGACATCACAAAACACGGACTCCAAAACAGTGGCACACAGCAACGAAATTAAGGTAAATTCTGGCTTTTTAATCTCTACATTCTTCTGCAGCTCCCTACTACGTGAAGACCCGATACTTTAGGATGTTTCTTGGCAAAGCTGAATTTGCGGGCGCATACATGGCTGGATCAGGAACAAACAACTCACAAAACACAAGCAAATATGAGAAAGGGAACCATTTCCGGTGCGCTGGCTAGGCTGTTTATTTTCCGATTTTCACTTTCTAAATAAAGGGTACATCATATTAAAAGGAGCAATAATGCCAGGAATCCCGGACAACCAGAGGGAAATGTCATCGTAAAAGGCACATCCTCACAGAGTTCAAAAATTGTTATAACAACAAGGTATACTTTAGTACTTGTCGGTCGATCATTGACTGGCGATCCCCAAGGGCGGGTGAAAATGGCGCTATCTCAAGGTGAGAACAGCGGAACATTAGCTGTGCGACTGTCCAAGAAATGTTGAAGAAGTGACAAACCTGTCTGAACAAGTCTGCACTCTTCACCCTGTCTGCTGTCACGGCGCCGACATTCTATGGAAGGCAGACGACAACGTATGATAGAACAATGTCAAACGATTAGCAGAAACAAAAATAAACAATCTGCCATCTTTTTACACATTGCCTTTGTTTCTGTTAATTGACCCTTGAGTGTCTAACTGTCTAAACTAAAGTGCTACCTGCCATTGTACTGACAACATTGCACTTGTGTGGAATTAAGAGATCAGCTTGGTCCGAATTACCTTGGCTCACTTTTCATGAATTTAGCACTGTCACAAAAGACAACAGGGTTTTCAAGGATGGAACTGCAATCTTCTCAAAACAATGGAAAAGATTTTCAAGACAATTAATTACACTTTCAATAAAAAGTGTGACAGTTGAGAAATGAAACAATCTAGTTAAAGCAATTTTCAAATGTGGCTGTATTATATCGATATTACATATTTATTATCAAAATGAAGAAATGCAAAATACACAGACAGACATATTAACATCACAGCATTACAGAGCACTAAGATGAGGTTTCGATGAACATTGTCTTCTAAGTCGATGTGATTATTCTTCCCTCTTCCTCCCCCCTCCCCCCCCCCCTTCCTCCGGCCTCAAATACCTTTATCCATCTCTTTTTCTCCTTTTTGTTTTAGAGTCTCTTAAATGCATGGCAGTGGTTAACATGCAAATTAATATTTTAGAGTAATAGGCTCCTCCCATCTTAATAAAACTAGAAGAAAAATAACAATGAAATTACAATGGCAGTTCAAGAATTTGTGTCTACATAATAATAAGCAATTTCATTTATATATGTTTATGAAGGAGGCAGACATTGTAAACTGTGAATCATGATTGAATATTGTGTAGTCCAGTCAAATGAATCTGATTCAAATTTGAAATGAGCAGAAGTATTGGTATTAATGGGAAATGGATTAAAGCGATGATCATGTTTAACTTAAAGTTAATTCATGTGAACTGTGGTCAATAAAATCCAAATTTAATAAGAAAACCCTGGACATCCTATTCATTTCTCCTGATCACAAAGCAAACAACTATAAGAATAAAAAAATACAAAATTTAGCAACAGTGTGAAATTTATGTGCAAGGAGAATTCATAAAACTCGAAATGATCACCATCAGTAATTCTGAATACTGACTGTTCATGTTGAAGCATCTGACAAACACACATAACATGTTATTGCAAAAAGAAAGTGTTTTATATGGTAGGAATTTAAATGTCATGTGGTTTACATGCAATCACAGTCTTGAAGATGAAAGGCAAGGAAGGTTTGATCTAAATAGTTCTCTCTCTCTCTCATTTCAAACAGCTGATGGGAGAGTGAAGATAAGGAAGGATGGATGGACACTATTAATAGGATTCTGACGCAGACTAATGATCATGACTATGAATTTATGGGATATATTCTGCTCCCAATTTCCGCAATGCCATCATTATAAAAAGCCAAAATTAATGTAAGTCTTTTTGAGTGACAATTTTTTAAAGTCTTTATCACTATTATGGACATTGTAACTTACAAAATAATTTGGAAAAGTGTTTTCATCTCAAACTGATGTTCAGAAATGAAAAGCTGTTAAAAAGATCAGAGTAATAATTGAAAAAGTAAAATATTTCTTTTTTTTTTCTTTTCAATAATTTATATTTTTCTTAACTCTTGAAAGATCATCCGGCCAGAAAACTGATTTCCCAAATAATTGGGTTAATTTTCATAGTGACAAGACTAATTTTCTTCTAAATATCAAGTCATGACTACAGTGCTTCTTGCAAGATTTAGCTGGTGTCACAGTTCCTGAGTTTTAATTGGTAGAATAATTAATATCTTTTAAATTAAACTAATAACTAAATTATGTGAAAAATCACATATGTTCAAATCATACCATTAACTACTTCATTATGTCAACACTCAAATAATCACCAGCATTGTTGTTTCCTCGTCTAACTTGCAAATATTATAATCATCAACTTTACAGCTCCAAACACAACAAATTCTTCACTAAAGATCTACATCAGACTCACAATGAATGGTTTGCTTTAAGCCAGTAATAATATGACAACAGCATGTAGGAGGCTAGAATTTTTTGTTTCTATTTTATACATTTTTTTTTTAAGATTTGCAATTTTCAATACAGTATCAATAGCAAAAATTAAATTAAATAAACTGCAAACAACATAACAACATTTAAAAAAAGGAGAAAAATGAGAGAGACTGAGAGAGAGAGAAAAGGAAGTGGCAGACACAACTTGCATATATATACACACAGAGAGACAGAAGCAGGAGAAATCAAATCAGACAGAGATACTGCTAATAATGCTAACAATGCAATGTTTTCTTCTTGCCTGATATGTCAAACACATTTTCCAGTTCATTTACACAATCATTCACACCATCTTGGAATAGATATGATGCTGAGCTGCACGTTTAATGTTTATAAAATGATAACAAAGTATCAAACTGTAATAAATCTTATGAAATTTTCAATGATACCTGAAATACTATGAACACAATTTAGTGGTGCCATAAAACAAACCTTAATTCAACACTTCTAAAAATAAGAGTTTTTTCCTACATTCAACTCCACTGAAACTTATCCCACACATATTGTACACACTGATGATACAACACTGTATTTTAATATTCTAACTTCTCTTGCACATAGATTGTTAAACAGGCAAACTCATAGATTTCCTTTCTTTGCTCCTCTTGTAGAAAATGCTCAAACAGTGTTAAACTTGAGACAGTGACCAATTGCTCAAAATGTTAACAGTATTGTTAAACATTTTTCACTTTCACCCTTGCATTTCTCTTAATCTTTTACATCCAAATTCACAAAACTTTTTCAAAAATGTCAGCAACAGAATCAAATTTAACTCTGGAAGTGTCAAAGGGCTGATTTGAACTATAATTGGCTTTTCATTCTATGCAGTAAAATTCTCCTCCAAACAGCCTACAGTTTTATAAGATGGCATGATCCAATCTCACCTTAATCATAAACAATCATCCCCTAAACATAAATATTAATGTCACCATAGAAACATCAACACTCAGGCAATTCCTAAATGATACTTTAAAGGTTAATATTAAATCATAAGTTCAGAGAAATAAGTTAACTAATATTATCATTTCATATGCCAAACAGCAATGGAACTGAGTCAGATGCCAGATTGTCTATGTATAGATTTATTAACGTCAGTGCAAAGCGAGATGGTTGTATTTTACTCAGCTATGATTTTCCATGCCAGGATATTTGCTCAAAAAGTTAACCCCTATGTCTCTGTGGTCAGTACAGTTTGATAGTCTGTGTGAGGATCCCTTTCACACCTGGCTCTTTTCATCAGATCTGATTGCACAGCATGTACAGTGGAAAACATGATTTAAAAAAAAAAAACATAAACTTTTTTTATTTGGAAAAAGCAGATTTCTTTTTAAAAAATGGCCAAGAAAAAAAAATGAATTATAATAAATTTGAAAAGAAAAAAAAAAAGAAGTTTTCATTCATGACTGATACATGACCTATCAGTTAAATGCGTTTAGAACTATCACCGGACTCTCCTTCAGTATCTTTCATGGCACTGTTTCACTGAAAAATAATAAAAACAAAATGAATGAAATGGGCGGATGGATGGATAAATGGATGGATAGATGGATACATGAATGGATGGATAGATGAATGGATGGATGGATGGATGAATGGATGGATAGATGAATGAATGAATCAATGGAGGGATAGATGGATGGATGGATGGATGGATGGATGGATGGATGGATGGATGGGATGGATGGATGGATGGATGGATGGATGGATGGATGGATATGTTGGTTGGTGAATGAAGTGCCAAAACAATGACTCATCTACAGAATGATAGCCAGAATGACAAATGAACAGGTAGATACAGATGTTTATTGACATACAGATATTCATTCTTATTTTCAAACATACTGATGCAGCTTAAAACAATAATAAATATACATTTAATCATAACAACAGTGGCGTGAAGAACCATAATGCCTATGATTAAGTGATTTGGCCAATGATTAAATATGATTACTCAAGAGACGAAATAAAGCTTATGACTAAACATTGCTTTGAGGAGTCTGTGCATGTGCAAACACATTGCAGAAATCTTTTTCCTGATCAATTTCATACTTTTATTTAGTATACATTATGAAGACAAAGAATGCCCTCAGCTCCGATAAGTTAAGCCGATAATTATAGGCTCATTATACTTTGTTAGGATATCATCACTGCTCTGTGATAATGGCACAGGGGATTTTTAACATTTTTGAGGCATTGAAAAAATACTTGTTATAGCACAAAGCAGGCAATGAATTATGTCATTGTGATTCTTTTGAACTGATACATAATTCTATGGGCATGTTTCTTACATATGGACACTATATGATATGTCTGATGCTTAGAAATGCCATAAAACATCAGCTGCATTTCAATATATATGTAAGTCTAACTTGTGTTGTTATCACTAAGCAGTGAGAATTATAATATTATTATGTTTCATGCATTTGGGACAACTTCAAAATTGTTCTGGTGACTCAAAAAATTAATTCATTTCGATTAACATGCCATGTTACAAATTTAGACAAGTATTTCATTGATTTTAATCATGAACGAAGCCAATAAAATTGTGTCAACACTTTATACATGTATATCAAAATCTCATGCTCATGTAATAGTGAGTAATACAGGGTGTCCATAAAGTTTCTGTACAATTTTAGAAATTTATCACAAAGGCAGTTGATAAGATATCTTACCCAGATTTGTTTTGTTTTAATCAGTATTTATTGAAGTTTGTGATCACATTGGAATTTTGTGTTTCTGGTATTCTGTTGGTCGAAGGGATACTGTTAACTGAAACTCTAAAAAATGGTGACTTCTCAAGAGAAGGCAAAATTGAGACAAAACTGGATGTGCAGACTCAGCAAAACTACAGAACTAAGTATGGTAGAGATCCACCATCACTACCTTTACCTTCTGAGCAAATCTGTGACACCACAACTGAAGATTTCCAATCAACCATTATTTTCCAGCAAGATGGTGCATCGCCACATTGGGATTGCATGTTCATCAGCTCTTCAATCAAACATTTCCAGACCGATGGATTGGAAGGGATGGACCAATTCCATGGACACCACGTTCACCAGATATCACGCCCCTGGACTATTTTCTACAGGATTATGTGAAAGATACTGTGCATCGAACAAAGATATGGGATATTGCTGACTTGAAGCAAAGGATTTCTGATGCCATTGCTACTGTTGATGAGACTGTGCTACTGTGAACATGGAAAGAAATCCAGTACCGTCTTGATGTGCTTTGAGCAAGTAATGGTACCCATAAAGGTGTATTGAATGAGAGAAAAAAAAAACTTTGACAACCACTGATTACACTAGAATAAATCTAGGTAACAAATCCTGTCAACTGCCTTTGTAAGATTTTTCACAAGAGTGGATGAAATGAGTCGGAAATGAGTCAAGGAAGGGGGTTGTTCAAAAAATCAGATGTCACTGACTAATGGTTCACAAGAGTTAACTTTAAATGTCAATATCCTGGAACAGAGAATTCCAAGGCAAACAACTGTTTTCATCAAAGCAAAGTCACACATGTCCCTCTTGTCAATTGATTTATAAAGGAAGCATTTGTGATTTGGCTCGTTTCATCCAGTTCCATGCATCTTTGTGAAGTGTATTTGAAGAAAATCCTTTACAAAGTTTTCTGAGTAATTCCATTTGTTAGCTCATTCTATGTATCACCCTAATGTCAAAATTTATTTTCACTTCTTCTTTTTTTAATCATAAAGAGGCACTTCTTTTATAAAAAAAACATTTCAACTGAAATTTCACACTTATGAAATAGTACAAGTGTTACAAATAATGATAGTTACATGAACTATCCAGGTAGCGGCCACAGTTATCACGAGTTATTTGTTTTGACATACCAGGTAATGATATATTTTAATTTGGTCCTTGACGAGGTTCCACGGTAATCAGTATATTGTCATGATCTTCATCGTGTTCTTGTAATATATCATCATCTCTTAATATTTTATTGGTTCTGGTTCTTATCCACTCACTCAAGTCTGGATCCCCTAGCTACGAAGAGACAAAAATAAATGTATTATGGATATACAAAAACAAAGCTTTCCAAATAAACAATGTAAAGAAATAAATAGAAAATTAAGTCCTTTTATCCCTAGCATCTTTGTGTATTTATTTTGATGTTATTTCCATCTCAACATGGTACCTTTTCAAACTGAAAAATGTTTGAGTTATCACCGATTAAAATCTGCAATATCTATCCAGATCCAAAAATCTGAAAGAAACAGCAGCCAAACTTGAAGTGATCTGTGTCTGAGATCTAACAGACATAATCCAGTTTCATACTCGTTAGCAGGCCAGTGGCTATTGCATAAAAAAATGCAATTCATAATTCAGAAAGTGCAATATGCAAGACCGTTAACTTCTGACAAAATTTATTCCATATAAATGTATTTCCATAACGGAGCTAACAGACAAAACAATTGTTTTATGTTTTCTGCACCATGAAGTCACATTTTGCTTATGCTGAAAGTATTGTTATCATTCAAAGAATCAGTAAAAAATGTTATGTCAGTAATCATATCACTGATTGAGTCAATGACAAAATGTACATCTTAAGATTTCTAAATCCCGTGAACAATGAGATACTGAATATTAGATTTATATATTCATATACAAATCACACTAAATCATTTTTTCCAACTGATTGGCAGAATGGAATGAAGATGCTATTTCACTGCTTGCTTCTGATATTTCCATCAAAATACCGCTGGCTACTGCTTTTATCACGATAAGCAGAATTGATTCCAAATGACCTGAAGAGAACACCTGTTTTTTTTTTGTTGTAAGTGAAACTGAAAATTTAATGATGTTGGTGGAACAAAATTAAAGAACATAATTAAAATTGAATTAAACGCTGATGAACAAAAGATATATTTATTATTTCTCTTCAAAATCTTGCAAATGATATCAGAATGGAAACAAAATGTGGGATGAGAAGGAATATCCATTATAATATGCAAAAACAAAAAATCTATAACATATACTACTAAGTCTACTTACATATGAAAATACTATATTGGCAAATCTATTAAATTATTTCCAGTAAGAACAATACTGCAAACGATGGATATAAAATATGGTAAGATGAGCAGTTGCCAGCTGTCATAATATGCAAAAAAAAAAACACACACACAAAAGAAACAACTGTAGTATGTGATACATCATGAAAATATATGTTATCACGAAATTATTGTATTTTGACATCTATTAAATTATTATTTTAGAGTTGGAATTAAGGGTACAAAAGGTGAAAGAACAACCACATGCTTAAATAAATACTTAATATAAGTAATATTATAAATAAATGAAAGTTATGAAATCAGGGGTAAAGATACTTTACACTTCAAGCTGATGATGAAAGCAATTTATAACCTCATCAGGAAAGGGCTTTTTCTGATTCCTTATCTGTTCATTAGTGTTCACCTCAGCTTCATGCATTCAGCAGGCCTACCTATTTTCTAACAGTGAAACACATCTTGATGTTCACTTATATTTGCACACTTATGACATTGTGTTGCCAAGAATTAGTGGAAATATATAATGATAAAGAATGATTTGGTCCCTCACACTTTAGCTGCTGAGGGAAAGCCATTATTTTTGAGAAATCATTTCAAATTGACAGAACTAGTAATTGCAAGTTTCTGACTGATAAAATGTACAAATCAAAATGGGGAGGTTTTTTTTTTGTCTTTGCTGGCACCAACTGACTTAGCTCACTGGTTTTATCAGAAACAGACAGAATCAAATTAAGACAGAAAGCCAAATGTTGTCACAAAAGAGCTAAATTAGTAAAATATTATAAATGAAGGAAAGTTATCAAATGGGAGATGAAACTATATTAATTAACACTTCAAGTTAAAGTAGACGAGATATATTTATTACCTGTTGTGCAAGCTCAGTTTTCAGATTCCCAATCTGTTCATAGGCATTCAGATCAGCTTCATGTTGCCAGATTGTGTCATCCTGATCTTTTACAGTAAAATGCACCTTAACATATGCTTGTGCTTCAAGATCAACTTCAGCTGAAATATAAGTAAATAAATTCCCTGAACAAAGATGGCAAAATGTAATAGATTTTATCCACTAATTAAAGGTCCCACAAGCTGGTCTACCAGAATAATGCTGTCCCTGCTCTATGGCTCATGGATGGCATTAATTATTGTTTACGATTTTGAGACATTGAGAAAGAAAAACTGCTTAAAGCACAGGTCATTATATGACTTAAGCCATTATGTTTATATTAAATTAATACATAATTGTACTGGAGCATTTCTATTTAAGGACATTATCTGATAGCCCACTTGCACAGGAATTCCATTAGATATCAACTGCTTTATGACATAAGCATGCCTGAAGCCATTTATTGTAAACTGGTGATGATGCATTCATGTATTATGGTAACTCTTTGAGCCCATAAAACACAGTTAGCTTTTTTCAACACATGAATGGAACAAATTCGTAGATCACAGATTTTCTGGCATGACAATAACAGGATGAGCAGTTTGAATATGTTCAGTGGCAAAATCATAACACTGTCTCAAGATTGTACTGTAGTTGATGTCTTTGTGCTCAGCAACTACATCTGTATCCGAAAAAGGGTGACAAGGAATGATGACAATGTTGATGCACTGACTCAAATTTAATTTGTGTTGTTGTTATCATGTTTGACATATTTGACCATATTTTTGTAATCATACTTCATTCGTAATTCTTCACTAAAAACATGAACAAGTTTATTTTAAATCAAGAGATGATGTTCTTTGTCAAAACCAAATCTACCAAGCGACAATGGAATAATTAAAATTAAAAGTGTCTTTAATTTCTAAATGTTCTGCAAAGTCTGCCTAGTGTTATACTAATAACCTGTCCAAAATTATGCTCATAACAAATCATTCCTGTTGAAATATGTTTCAGCCCAGGAAAACCCGTTGGAAGACGCACAGGTTAATTATGAGAAACAGGCCTGTAAAGTCAAAATTCAACTATCTGATCGAAATGAGGCTTTTTTGCACTATTGTACACTAGAACATTTCTTTTATGTAATAACTACCACAAGCAAATTGATTTGATTGACTTGATTGCTCTGGCGCTGAGTAGATCTACAAAATGGGCAAAACTTGGGATTTCAGCAATGCCACGTTCTCGCATTGAACATACTACTATGATGCACTCAAATGTAGGTTTGAATCTCCCCAATATCAACGTAGAGAAGAAATGCATGACGTTAAATCACTATCAACATTGAAGCAAATATGATCGAAATAGATCTGCGCATTTGTCATATTTCCCCTGTAAAATGTTCAAATATGGCAAATAAAGTAATCCTTTTAGACAGAAAATGAAATTGCATCAATGTTTGCTACTTTCTATGAGCTTTTACAAGCATTTGTGCAATTTTAAAGCCCTAAAAATAATAAGCGTGTTATAACGTCAAGACTATTTTCATCCACCAAATTGAAGCTTTCTGTGGACATGAAACGTACATCGCGCAATTTCTCAGTCTAGACAAAGTCAATTCCGGTGCGGATGTCGCTGTTCAATGTTATTTGATATTGATATGACATAGAATTATAGATTTCTCAATATATATTTTTCAATAGGGTTATTAAAAAAGAATGAACCAATTTCATGACGCCTTGCCTCATTTCGGAAGTATTGTCATGGAATGAGTCAGTGACCATTTGTCTTGCGCCCAGGGCAAATGAGTCGGAAGTTGCACCGGGTGATTTCAGTTACAGCGGTTTTTGACTGTATTTTACTATTTTCCAACTATGATACCAAAATTTTTCTTTGTTCAGATTAAAAAAGGTTATAGTGTCGTTTTGTGAAAAGAAAAAAAAATTATACTATCTTAGTTGGAAAGCAGTTAAAAACAACCAAAAATGGCCGTAAATCTTCATCGCCCGGCGCGACTTCCGACTCATTTGCCCTGGTCGCAAGACATTTGAAAGAGTTTTCTAAGTTTTGACTAGCTGCCAGAAAGGCGCTAAAGTTGTGCCTGTTTTCTGGCAATGCTCAGTTGTTTGTTTATCCAATTGTTTATTTACACTTCCATCATCATCGAAAAGCAAAATTCCATCCGCTTCCTCTTATCTTCACTGGTAAGTACCTGAACGAGGTGTACCCCTTATGGTTTCAAATGTAGACATCTTTTTGGCACACGCCAGATAGTAGATTGAGGGTTTGCAAGCTCACGGCTAGCTCAATCAAAGGACTTCCAGGGGCTCCTCTCATACGTAGCACAGATTCTCGCCACTTGTTTCTCCGAAACTTGTGGTCGTCTTGACCTTTTTCCTTTACACAGACACCCACTCTCTTGAAGCTGTTGAAACTCCTGTCAAATGTTCTTGATCTTAGGAGAAGGCAGATTAATGTCAAATCTCTTTTGAAAAGCACGCTGCATCATGACATCTGAATTTGTTTTCGTGAACTCAAAAACGCACAATGCCTTTTGCTGAGAACTCGCCAATTTGAGGGTAAACAAACAACTGAACATTGCTGGAAGAATGACATGACTACAGGGCCCTTGTGGCAGTATTCAGAAGGTTGGTTTGGTTGGTTTTTGGATGTTTCGGTCCCTTTCGGCGTGCCCCCGGGGGGGGGGGGGCTGTGCCATATCGGGAGAACCGTCACATGTATTTTTCGTGCATGTTAGACTTGGTTTTTTTATA
>JBCEWB010117451.1:0-11612 GCA_039654565.1 Peronia peronii
AAAAAAAAAGGAAACTGAAATTCCCCCCCCCCCCCCCCCCCCCCCGCCATACGATTTTTTTTTTTCTAAGGAGGATAGCATTTGCTGAACAGTTGGTGCAGAAAACTTTTGAGTAAAATATGTCATGTGTTTTTCATGAATACCTTGATAAACGCCTGCTTTTGCTTTGCAAAGCCGATCACTGACGGTTTCTATTTTCCACTTTGCGGTCAGTCCTGGACTTCGACATCGCTAGTTCATTTACTAGATCTAGGTCTAGATCTATTTAGATCTCGACTAAAGGATTTTGACACTAGTCTAACTTTAATTGATTTCCTATCGGGCTAGACTCATATCTTTACATGCTGTAAATATAAATCTACCATCAATATCAGAATTTGCAATTTGTTTGATAATGGGTAGTTTATTTGTGAAGATTCAGAGCATTTTACCACAATGAAAGAGCTAACTGAGCAGCCATATTGTTTACAACAGGTGTGCTAAGGCAAAGAAACATGAAGTGCGCAAGATAAATGAGTTCAATTTAACCGAAGGTACCCTGGCGTAGAAATTGGTAAATTTGATAGATTATAGCAATACAACAATATAACCCTAAAACTATGATTTGGTGTACATATTCTAATTTGTATTTAATATGAAAGAGCTGTAATGATACACATCAATTTATCAGCAGCTGTAGTCAAATTATAATTTTGCCTTTTAGATTTATAGATCTATATTTAATTTTTGTTTTCCGCGCTGACAGGAATCTCTGGCCTACAGCTTTCTTGCGGAGAAGCTTGAAAATATAAATTTTAAAATGTCAGATTGGTTCATTTGATCAAGATATAGGTCTATAACAAAGGGATTACTCAAATGTGTTGTCAAATTCCAATAATTGACTAGATCTAGCACTCTATTCTAGAAATTTGGCAGAGTTTGCAATTGGTGTATATTTAACTTCATGTTCTATATCCGACTTTCAACCTCCTGGTGGTAGTTATCTCGAGTTTAGCTATTGATCTACTGTACATGTACTTTGATTAGATCTAGCCCAAATTTGATCGGCGTTGTCCGCTTTCATGGAATTGGGCCTTTGTGGGAACAGTTGCATTACGATTAAAACAATAGGTCTAGATCTAGCCTAGATCTAATGATTGGTGGCGGGCTGTGCCAGTTTTTGTGCAGGCTTTGTATCAAGCACAGACTTGATGGCAGAAAAGTCTAAATTATGAAAGGGCTTTTCCCGACTTCTCCAAGATTCAGGCTTGGATCGTCATTTCTTCTAACAACGGGAATCCATACTGCCCCAGCAATAGGCTAGATCTTGAATCTGATAGATTTATGAAAACAATGGCCGCTACGAAGGTAAGCCCGGTCAAAATGCAGAACTAGATTTAGATCTAGATTCTTGATCTAGGCCTAGGCCTATCTCGGTGTCAATTTTAAAATGACGCCATTTCCCCCAATGTTGCGTTATGCCATGGCATAGGCCTACATCCGAACTATAACGGAAAAATTATTCTGAGCGTCGTCGTATCTCTAACATTGCCAACATTCATGAGATTTCGAAAATTTGTCATCGTTGAATAGGTCTAGATCTATGTTTCTCATGCGTCTCATCTAGACCGCGAAAGCGAATAGGCCTAAATCTAGATTATCTAGATCTAGTCTAGATCTTTGGATCTTTGGGCAGGCAACAGCAGCTCTCGGGACCAAGATGGAATAGGCTTACTATGGATGTCGATGCAACCCCAATTTACCTTTGTGATAAACCCTCGAGATAACCACCAGGAAGGAAGTTGAAAGACGAAACTAACAAAGCTGTGATAAACCCAACAGAACCTCCTTGATCCTGATTGACCCCAATGACCCCAAATGACCTTATTAAACGAGGAAGGGAGGCTACTGTTAAAAAACTAGATCTCCCAGGCCGGTCATCCACGCAGTGAAATGTTTAATGTAATGATGTCGACCTCCATGCTCACAGGCAAGGCTGCGTTCCAGCTGCGTCAATTGCTCTTGCGGAGTTCAAAGACAACGCTGAATAATGTTCGATTATTTTGCATGTCCATTGTGCAGGTAGATAGAGATAAAATTCTGATTTGCCATCGTAAAAGATGGGAAAAACATCATGTCTTGATTTTGCGCAGAAATATTACTAAAATATTAGATCTAGATCTAGATCTAAATTACATGCATCTGTCTAAATCGAAATCTTTACTCTGTATGTAGATCTAGATCCATGTGAATAGAGAAAAACAACGTGACAGCGGCTCCAAATCTGGACCTAGTCTACAATTTGAACTAGATCTAGATCTAGACGTCTATATCACTTAAAACATTTAGACCAGCCAGCTGCTAGTCAATGTAGGTCGCAAGGCATGAACATTCTTTGACCAGATAGATCTAAACCTAGATCTAACACAGTAATCTGTACAATCATTAAATTTGAACTATGATTTAATGAAGAAAAATGGCATGCTCTCAGATATAAAATATGTGTTGTTGCAGACAATTCCATCAAGTATTCTGAAGTATCGGTTAGTTGCAGTTAACAAAGATTAGGCTTAGTTTTTGTAGTAATTTCTCTGACATATTTGTAATGATCTAATGTAGGGCCTTCTCATAAGTATACTTCTGAAAAAGCCACAAAGTCTTTTTATATCTCCTCAATGCTGTGTTAATTCCTGTTCAGTTTTAGTGAAACTGACCCAACAGGAATATTTTATGTAATTCTTAAAAAGTTATTCTGTAGGCTAGTGTTTTTTCCTTGTACTGTAGCCTGTTTAATTTGATTCAAATCAGCATTTTGCTTTCAACATTCAGTTTTATTACTGATTGACCTGTTTCCATTCAAACTAATTCTCATCAGTTGCTTGTTTTATTGTAGAACAAAGGCCTTGTTTTAGGTGTTTATGAACCAAGAGAAAAGGATGGACAGTTTATTCTTACTCCTGCTGCTCAAAAGTTCAATGAAACAAGTGGAGGCAAACTGGAGTCGACCTTGCAAATGTAAGAAGCTTTTCTTTTTACAAAAATTGTAGAAATTTATGTTTGTAAAATGTAGTGTTTACTTTAGTAGTGGGAGACTGTTGATCAGGAGATATATCTAAATCATTTCTATCGTTTGCTTGCAACTATTTCTATCAGATGCTGGACTTTTTTGTGTGAAAATGCCCCCACTTATTGGATGATTCTTAATAGTTTATTCTCATTGTATGAGCAAGTCCAGGTACGTGGACCTCATTACATCGAGTATGTATCTTGTAGCGAAATCAGTGGTGCTTGATATGTTGGACTGTATTCTGTTATTCCTCTTTATTTATAAAGCCATCCCTGAAGAGCATAAGAATAAGTCAGGAGGCAATGTAAATCATATTTCTTTTTGACCAACTGCAGCTTTGATTTTGTCTGCAATTTCAGAGATCACGTTGAGGGAGGGGATGATATTCAAAATTACTTCATAGTTCCTTTGATGGGCACTTCAGGCTGTAATTACTAATGTATCCAACAGATATAATTACTCTGTTGGAACAGTGAAGATTCATAGTTCATGAATAGAACAGGGTTTAAAAAAAAAATTAAATGAAACAACTGTCTTCCTAAACTTAATGGTAATCTTTCGACAATATTAATCTCTTGGCAGAGCTGGACGCAAGCTAAAGACGGGAAAAAGCCGTGTTCTGTATGGTCTTGGAGAGACTTATTCAGCAGTGGCAGTGGCTAACCTTGGCAAACAGGATGTGGGCTATGATGAATACGAACAACTGGACCAAGGACGTGAGAATGTCAGGGCAGCCGTTGCTAGTAAGTATTGATCTTTTTATTGGTGAATAGACTGATGTGTCGATAACTTTCTACATAAAGAATCAGAATAGACAGCATAGTACCATATTAAGAGGGACAATGTTGTATTTATCAAAAGTTGATAGAATTATCTCTTCATAAATCCAAGATATATAATAATTTGTCAACACTTATGAGAGCTATGAAAGGATAGCAGAAATCTGAAAAATATGTAGACTTACCTAATGGATAGAAACGAAATACTTTTCATATCTTGACTGACAAAAGAAAAGCATTCATGACAAATGAAAGTTTTACATGCTCATAACCAAAGTAATATCAGTAAAACTGCATGGAAACTGTATACATGTTTTTGCTGACAGCTGTCTTGTTTAAGTTTCAAAGTCTTTGTCAGAACACACATTAGCCAGTTGTAGTGTTCATTAAAATAAAATCAAAGAATGACGAATTGAATGCTATTTCCAATTCTTTCAGATGCTGTCTTGAGTTTGCGAGATGTGGGAGAGACAGCTGTTGATGTTGAACCATGTGGCGACCCAGAAGGTAACTTGGCTATTTGCTTTTACCTGAGCAAATAACATTTCCATTATAATCTGTATCAGATCAGAAGAGAACAGGATTTAATTGCTATTTATGGTATTCTTGCAATCATCTTTACTTTGTTTGCATTCTATAAGAGATTTATTGAATCAATATCATCTCTTATTTATTTTTTCCTGGTTGGTTATTCATTGTCATCCCAAACTCATTTCAAAGGGTCAGTATTTCTGAATCGCTTTTCATTTTTTTCAATGTGTTTACAGCTTTGCCTGATTGTCTTGTGATCAGAGATAGAAAGCAAATACATGATAAAATTATTTATGTCTGAAATATGGCCAGGAATTCCTACTGTGCAAGACCTGCAGTAAAAACACAGAAGCAGTGCTCTCTTTTACATAATTAGCACAAGTTTCTTTTGCATTATCAATAAAGTTTGATGTGACAAGGTTGATCATTTAATATAAGAATCACGTCAGTGCTCTTAGCACATAATAGGAAAATTGTGAAAATTATTAATCCCTTGATTAAAAGTGATAATATGGGATGTGCATGTTCATAGATAGCTTGTTCTTCCAGCTGTTGCGGAAGCCTGTACTTTATCGTTGTACTCATTTGATGAACTGCGAGACCAGGAAAAATGGAAGCCTGTGGTAGATGTTCAGTGCTACACAGCTGGTGCATCTAATGTGTAAGCTTTTATGTCATAATCATTTTTATGTTAATCCAGTATTTTATCAAACTATTTTTTTTTTTGTAAAGTATGTAAAAGTTCCCTTATGAGTGCTAGAATCAAAATATACATGTATCAGAAAATAGATATGAAAGAATCTGTCCTTTATACATTGTGTGGATAGAATCAGAGAATATAGCTTTACAAATGTGTTTTAATGAGAAATCATGAAACAATTTTTTTGTCATCAGTGCTGCTGATTGATCTGTGTGATGGTAAATTATAGTTAATAATACAACATTGCTTTTGAATGATCATATTTTTAAAAAAAGTTTTGATTGATTTCATTATTTACTCACTGCTGCATGCATGATGTGGAAACAGTTTTCATAAACCTAAAGCCACTGTACATGCTGTTGTTTTTCATTGAACATAACTGTGGACACATACATGTTGGTGAAACTTTTAGACTAGACACAAACTGATCTTTTACTCAACTGTGAAAGAAAATTAGCTTCATTGGATAGTCACTATTATATGCACAAATATAAATTTAGTATGTGCATCAAGAGAAAACCTAGGCCCACTAGCTGCATATTACCGCTGTTTGTCTCTGTCCGATTAAATCTGAAGTTTAAAATCTAATATGAGAGACAAAAAAAAAAAAAAAATGTGGTTAAATGATTTCCCAATCATCTAAGCAATGTTCGAACTTGAAAATGGAACAGTCCTGAAAATTACAATTTCTCAGATGTGTTCACAGTTCACTTCAGATTCCAACAATGCTTCCCAGATTGGAAAATCATTTTTTTGTTCTTGTGTTAAATTTTACAAATCAGACTTAAGCGGATAGAGACCATTAGCAACAATATGTAATTTGAAAGATTTTGTGCATGTTTTACAAATGTTAGCAGTTCACATATTTATCTCATGCTTATTTTTCCCTGTATTGTGTAAGCTCTGACATCCAGTCAAAATGGTCCAGAGGTTTGACTCTGGGCAAAGGACAGAATTTTGCTAGGAGGCTGAAAGAGAATCCAGCCAACATTATGACCCCCACAAGGTTCTGTGAAGAAATTACCAAGAGCCTGTCACAGTTTTCAAACTGCACCGTCACAGTAAGGTAGGAAATTACAGATAAATCACAATCCCAGTGCAGCAGTATCAGATTTTGTTTTGTTTGTTGTCATTCTTTCATGATAATAATATCAAAGGTTAGGCTTTAGAATTGCTAATGAAATGCCATATTTAATCATTTCAGTTAGCTGATAGAAAATAACGAATGATGTCGTCGTTCTTTCATCACATTAGCATTAAAGATTAGGCGTGCAGTTTCTGCAAAATAAGTGTCTTATCTCATCATTTATTAATATAAAAAGATAATGATGAATGATGAACTATCATACCATCTAGAATTCACCAGAATAATTAAAGAATATCCAAGGACTAGCAACATTTTGTTGGTCCCGTCACATAGGGGCAAACATGTCAAAATTTAGATTTTCACCTTTGGTCACTTCTTCATGCTTGTAGTTAGATCTTTATCATGTGTGAACAATTCATGGCGTCTGGAGAGCGGCGCACTTAGTTAATTGCCTCTCGACAATGTGCTGACCTGGGTCAGAGATTGGTCATGCTACCTGCGCGCTCAGCAGAAATCTTACCACGCGTCAAAAATGTAGCATAACATTCTATTATTGCTATATTTCTGGTATATTTAAATTTATGCATCCATTGGAACAAAAATATGGCAGTCAGTCTCAGTTTTGCATATATTTTCCATATATATAATTTTTGTTTTGCTTAAGAGAAAATTATGACTTGTAATTTGAGGTGAAAGAGACCGAAATTTTTCAGAAAAATGTTCATTGTAAGAATAACATCTTTAGAAAATTCATAAAAATAAAACCACGCAATAAATCACTTTCATTGTTGTCATTGATATAGTGCACACATATATAAATTACCTACTTCAGTTTCATTTGGTGCTATGAAGCCAGTTAGATATTGTATGAGTTTAAAGTTTGATATGTCTTTCCCCAAACATTTCCAAGTGTTGATCAACAGTATTCCATTGGTTTTGGAATTATTCTCAACTATTTGGAACTATTTCATTTATATGATGACTTGTATCCATAGGTGGCACGTCCGGTAATACAACAGAACATCGTTATTAGATTTTTTTTTTTATGCACGAATTGATAATTAAAATCCAAATTACTGGAATTTGGAAAACGCAGTGATGATATGCCTATATTTTTAAGATACATATAAGGATGATAAAAAAAAATATTTTTAAAAATATCAGTTTCTATGCTGCCATAAGTTTATTTTGCAGTTTTCATTTGTTTTTCACTACGCTTGTAACATTTTGACCACATGTTTTGAGAATGTGTACCCGCTATATCTTTGTGAATGAAAATACCAAAATCGAGACTGATGTCAGTTTTAGAAGCATAGTAAGCAAATATTTTGTCCTTCTTTTAAACATTCTGTGATCTGTCACCAGAAACACAGCATAGTTCTTCCTCACATTCATATTTTCTTTCACGCCTGTAGTCCGTCATTATGTAAGTCTTGGATAGAATAGATCTACATTAGCACGAATTGGTGTCGCTGTAAAACATATTTGTTTATGTACACTTGCGTGTTTCTATGGTTTCATCTTTATGTGGTATGTTATTTAAAATAGATATACTCAACACCTAAAAAACTGTAGCTGAATCACTCTATATATGCATAGTAAATGGTGGCAAGAAAGTCAAATGGCAGGATCTATCATAGTGAAAATGTAATATCTCCAGCAAAATTTCATAGAACCACTTCAGACTTTCACAGTGCAATTATCAATTATTTGTCTATAGAATGCAAGGATAACCACCCTTATTCATTGCTTTGTTTTGTTTTAATAAATTTTCTATGTATGCACATTGATCACCTAAGTTTAAAATAATACGCTGACTTTAGGCTCTTCCTACGGAGCTCAAAATGCTACTACGGCAATGAGATTTGCACATGATACGGTCAAGAAGTAGACAAAAGCTGTGGTAGAGTTTCACTGTCTTTACTGACACACAAACACCGGGAGTGGGCTATAAAGTTATGCAATTTTTCTTATCGCACGCACGGTCACTCCTGGTAGGGAAATCCCCTGCCAGGCACGTACTGACCCCCGCTGACCCCATGATTTATTACAGGCCGGTGGTCAGCACCTGCAATAAGCTAAGTGCTACGCTCTCACATAGTCTTGAATACGCCATGAATGATATTGGAAAATTCACAGATGTAAACAGTGAAAATGGATAGAGAAATAAGCAAGTTACAATAAACATTTCAGATCATCTAATTTTTCAACTGCCCCAATCTCAAACTAGAATTAAAATTTTCTGTGTTCACCCATAGGCAGTAGGATCAACGATTTCTTTCAATGTTATAAGCCATTTGCTTTAAAATAGTTGATTTTTCTTCAGAGACAAAGCATGGGCAGAGTCTATGAAAATGGGATCTTTCCTATCAGTTGCCAAGGGATCTGATGAGCCTCCCAAATTTCTGGAGATTGACTATCAAGGGGGACAAGTTGGTGATCCCCCAGTTGTCTTTGTTGGCAAGGGAATTACCTTTGACAGGTAAATATTTCACTTTATAGAAAGACTTTAGAGCTTGTTTATGATGAAACATTTGAGGCTGTTCTGCCAAATATACAGGGGGGGTGCAAAAGTAGGTATACAGTAGGTATGACATCAATGTTCATTAAAATAAATAGCACATTAACTTTGTTTGCCTTATTTGTTATATTTCAATCATAACAATACATTTATCATAAGTGTAATCATACTCTTATATATGTATATGCAATGTTAATGTGTTTGTATAACAAATGCAATGAATATTGGGTGTTTTCTTTTTCATAATTGTATACCTATTCTTGCCACTTTCCCTTTAAGATATTGTATGTTTTCAGATTGGAGAGGAAGGAACTATATAATTCAACAATTATCTTTCATAAATAATATAAAAATGTGATAAGGACATCATAAACCGTATGGTCATATGTCTCTCTTGGTTCTGAATACAACCTTAGCCTTCACAAGTTGTTGCATTTTTGATATTTTATCACCTAACTTTTGAAGTTCAGAGACAGAGAGAATGTTTGACTTCAAGATGCATAATTTCTTTTTCCTTCCTTGTCAGTTTGAGTTGGTGCAGATTGAGACTATATCATCATTTCTAAGTCACAGTTCCAAATGCTCTTCATGGAATGATGGAATTATTTTGTAGAAAGTACTAAAATGAGATGCGACACAATGAAATCAGGCTCTTGTCAAATGTTGAGCATATGGAGTTATTGGTATCACTAGGATAATTATTCATTTTCCTTTCTGTGTGTGAAAAAAATGTTTGTTTTACCATAAGTAGATGTCAAGATATTGGCAATTAAAGATGATGGGGATGACCTGTTGCTGCAGCTGAAGTTGAGGAGAAAATAGCTGATCACTTTCATTAATCCTTCTAAGGCCATGCCATAAATTCCAGTTTTTTGGCATTTACTGAAACTATTTCAAAAATTTAATTCTGAAATACATTTTCAGATTGGGAAGGCTCCTGTGAAGAAGAAAAAAATGCGTTAAAAATTCATTTACTGTTGAAAAACGTGATTTCTCCAGTCACCTCAGTTTGATGAGTGCCTGATTTCATCATGTTGCATCTCAAATATTGACAGTGCCAAGGTATAGAAAATATTGGACTAGATTTTTGGTTCCCAGATTTTTGTTCCTTTATCCTAAATCCAAATTAAGATATGGCAAAGTGAGTTTTTTGTTTTACTTTAGCGGCGGCATCTCCATCAAACCATCCGCGAACATGGACAAAATGAGAGCTGACATGGGTGGAGCTGCCTGTGTTTCAGCTAGCATTCAGATTGCTGCAGCTGTGAACATACCTCTCAACATTAAAGGTGAGGTGTCAAGTCCATGAGTGGATGGTATAAACAATTTGGCATCCTGAGCATTTTTAAACAAAATAAAGTGCCAGACTTGGAAAGAATAAAACAAAGAGAAAAGTTGTAAAAGGGGTCAAACAACATGGAAACTGGAAGAAGATTATGGGAAGAAATAACAAAGAACATAATATTAAGTCTGCCAATCTGGGAACAAATATTTTAGAATAGAAACATGCGATATGTCGGGCACCTGTAAATTTTCAAAATAAATCTAAATTTATAAACGATTATTGTATGACATTAAAGATGTGTTTCTGCATGACACCAAAAACGCTACAATGTATTTTCTGTTTATCAGCATTCCAAATTAAACTCAGTACAGGTGACCTTCAATAAGTTACACAATTTCTATAAATATAGGGATATGTTTCTTGAATTGTCTGAGATGTATATCATGTCTTTGCTGTTATCGCCAACAGGACTAATTCCTCTGTGTGAGAACATGCCCAATGGCCGAGCAAACAAACCAGGAGATGTTGTCACAGCCATGAATGGCAAAACCATTCAAGTATATCCTTATTTGTAACCTTGTGTCTTTGAAAATTAGCTTGCAAAAAAGTAAGAACAAAGGAGACTTAAAGGTATTGTATTTAATAGTGAATATGTGTTCTTTTATAGTTGTTGCTGATGTTATTTCACAAAATGAATATACAGGATAGTGCAAAATTAGGTATACAGTTATGGAAAAAGAAAACACATACAATACTCATAGCATTTATACAAACAAATCAATAATACATGTAGTTGTGGCACAATGTATTATTATGATTAATGTCACTGAAACCAACCTATACCAAGGTTTCAGAGGGAAGTGAAGGATTTATCTGACATCAGTGTGGAGGTCTGGCAGCAGAACATCTTCATTATCACCATGCTAATAATTTTAATGAATTAAGTATTACAACATGGTTGTGCTACGTACCGAGTACTGACTTTTGCACTCCCCTGTATATTTGTGACAGTGCAGCTTATTAAATTGCAAAAATCTGAATGGAGAGCATTAACATTTTTCAAAATTTGCCATCATGGTACGTTAAGTTCACCAAAGATTTGCCTGTAATCCTGTAGGGAAGTGTTTACAGTGACATCTACTTTTAGTTCTTGTTTTATTATAGTAACCACTTCACTGCTATAGGACGTATAAGTACATTATTTGAAGACCTATCTCATGTGCTAGAAGACGTATATGTATGTCCAGTTCCAACCATCTCACCGGCTTAGCCATCTGCTTGCTCTTATGCATAATTAACTCCGCCCACTCGGCTCCAGCCGAACGTGGACCAATTGGCGGCCGTCCTCCTCTTTGCCAGGAGCAATCCATGGCATCGTAACTGAATGTTACGTGAAAATTACATGTATACGCTGACTTGGAAATCTAATCGCTACCTCTTGACTCATCGCCTGATCCACGGCATGCGGCATCTATCAAAAGATTCTACATATTGATGTGAACTATGCTGGCCAGTAGTCGGAACATCAGAGTTCTTTAATGTCTCTAGCTTTGTTTTACCCTGTCTAACCTTTCTAATATCTATGCTAAGATCCTCAACCCGGTGATACCTAAAGATGGGAAGTGAGAGAGAGAAATAAAGAGGGACTGAGAATGAGTTGAGT
>JBCEWB010117473.1:0-11612 GCA_039654565.1 Peronia peronii
TATCTATCTATCTGTCTGTCTGTCTGTCTGTCTGTCTGTCTGTCTGTCTGTCTGTCTGTCTGTCTGTCTGTCTGTCTTCCAGTTTTCTCTAGAAATAAAGTTATAAACAGCTCAGGGAGAATTACCTTTTCCAAATCTTCTACAATTGAAAACAGCCATAAAAGATTGCACTACATATAGTGTGAAAAGTGATAGAGTTATGGTTTTACTCGATCTGTTTTTGGTTTTTTTTTTTAGCTTGTTGTTGTTGTTGTTGTTGTCGTCGTCGTTGTCGTCGTCATTATTGTTATGGGAGTTTTAATGAATATTTTAAAATATATTTCAGAACAGTTTTGATTAAATGCAAAACAAAAGCTGATTGTTTGAAGAAAACAACAAACAGTATAATATTCTCATATTACTAGAAGAGAACCCAGGGCCTCCATGGGAGATTTTTTTAAATATAGCCCTGCGATTCAAAGTGTATGGTAAGCGTGCGCACCTAGATGTTGATATTTTGGTTGATCAAACTGAATGTTACTCAAAGAAAACATGTTTTGAACGCGTCATACTATCGAACGTACAATTCGGATCAAGCACCCTCGCGAGTTTATTATTCAATTATTATCGCATTTTTAGAATAACGTCAAAGATAATAAGCTTTTTTCGGGTTTACGTAATTAGAAACACAGATCCATATGCAACAATGTTGTGTGGCAAATTTCAGATGGATCCGTTCAGCAGTTTTTGAGTCCGTAAGCTTATTGTGGATTTTCTTGCAATTTTATAATATAGACCAGAGAAGAACCCACGGTCTTCGTGGGAGATTTTTTAAATATAGGTTTAGTTCTTTGTACACCTTATACCTCCAGGGGGATGGTTAATATAACCGATACTGCTCTGCGACTTAAAGTGTGTAGCAAAGCGTGCGCACCTCGATGTTGATATTTTGGCTGATCAAATTGAATGTTACTCAAAGAAAATGTGTTTTGAACGCGTCAGACTATCGAACGTACAATTCGGATCAAGCACCCTCGCGAGTTTATTATTCAGCTGTTATCGCATTTTTAGAATAACGTCAAAGACAATAAGCTTTTTTCGGGTTTATGTACATAGAAACACAGATCCATGTGCAACAATGTTGTGCGCCAAATTTCATATGGATCCATTCAGCAGTTTTCGAGTCCATAAGCCTATTGTGGGTTTTCTTGCAATTTTGTAATATAGATAAGAACATATTTTGTGAAATCGTGAAAAAGGCTTAAAGAAGATGAATATCTTAACCATTGCTTTTGCAAATGCGTAAAGTATTGTATTGTGTCAACACCGTCTAGCTTTCCATATTCAGCAAAGGATTTTCATCTGCAGTGTAGCAGTATCTTATGTAGTTATTCATTACCACTCAAACCTGTGGCGATGTCCTGTCAGATTCTTAACGCTCAATGGGTGAAAGAGTGGCGTTTTCATTATAGTTTATTGATGAATACACTTTTAATTTTCATTTGCCGTGCCTTGATAGCTTGCATACCTGCGCCGTCGGCAAAGCTATTTGATTTCTTTAAACATAGAGGTGTTAATACTATATAAAAAAAATTATGCTGATTTGTCAGGATTTGTATTTTATCTATGTTTAAGAAATTACACTTTGTGCGTGAACCTGATGGTATCGTTCTGTATCCTCTGTGGAGACAGATTCCAATGTATAAATATAACGACCGAATCTTTGACTGTTGATACTTGAAAGGTTGATATACCGCAACCTATGGGGATTTTTATTTTCTTTCCAGTTTTATAGACTATCTTAATTCTGAAAATTCAGGAACCTATTATCATAAGAAATTTCCTACGAAATGAATGAATTCGTTACATTATACATAACAACTGAGTCTGAAAATTCCCTTCCCCTAAAGCATTCATGAGACTGTCAGAAGGTCGTGACTTTTCCTTGATTTTATCATCACATGAGATACCTTTTTTTTAATTGATATTTGCATTTTTATTCATCACAGGAGGTCAAATTTATTTTATTTGTATCCTGTGTCAAAATGGGAACTTCTAATTATGGCAGATCATACAAATAAAATGAATTTGAAAACCTGTTGTGAGGAAGAAAAAGGAGAATATCTATTTAGAAAAGCGCTGTGTGTGATGATATGATTAAGTAACAAAAAGGTCAAGATTTTCTGACAGAGTTCCTCATCTCTTAACGTGTTTATTTTCCTTGAGGTGTATATAATATGCACCACAGAGTGAAACAACAAAAGCAACACTAGTAAACAGAAATATACTTGATGCTATGCATAACATCAAAGTTGTCATAGTTGTCTTCGCCTCAAACATTGATCTACAATAATAAACAATATCTGTATACTTCATGACCATTTTAAAAAATGTATAAATCAGGGCTACAATTTCTGGAAGTAAAATTACGACTGCAAATTTATATATACCCAATATGCAAAGTCCGGTATATTTGTCAGATTGTTTTGACCTGAACATCAGGAAACATGAAATGTATTATGCATCAATTTCTATTAATCAAGTTCTCATTACTGAAGCTGAACAGTTTGAGGTGGCGGAAGCTTGAATTGATGCTGGCGACTTGTCATTTATGAGGCTCTCTCTGACTTCCGTGTTCTTGCCGGAATTTACATGACGCAAATTGTGCTGCTAAACATCCGATGGGAGAGATCGATCTGTGACAGCAATTGAAGATCAATACATATCGAAAGGCAGAACTAACTAGCGAAGTCTGCATATTTGTCGACAGCCACTGAGTGACTTCGATCTGCTAAGAACAAAATACTTCTAGTTTGATTACTTCAAATGATTTGATTTCCCGTGACTCCATTGTCTTGTATGTCATGCTTCATACCAATACTCACTCCAACACACGCAAACAGCCATTATTTTGGACAGATGGAGTTAGAATTGAGGTGTGAAAGCCCGTTTTGTAGGTGGGAAAAATACAGAGGCATCATTGTATATTTTACTGCTTCACAGACACACTGTGATTCTCCTTTCTAAGCACTTTTTTTCTTCTTGTTCTTCTGTTTGAGTAAAATTTTGAAAAGGAGAAGCAAAAGAACAGAACAGAGAATTACAAAGGAAGAAATAAAAAAGAAAGAAAGACAGAAAAGAAGAAAGGAAGGAAGGGAGGAAGGAAGGAAAAAAGAAAGGAAAAAAGTAATTGGAGACTGGTGAAAGTGACAGAATGCCGAAACAACTCAACCCAATGCAAGAAAAAACATCAAGTAACTTGGGCTTGTATTCCTTACACTCTAGACAACGACAGAAACGGGCAGCTGGACAGGGGAAACTAATTGCCAAAATTGTCCTTTCAGCTGAGGCAAGTAGGCATCAACCGGCCAAATTGTCTTGGGAATTGGCTGGCTTAACAGAAAACCCGTGTACCATTTCCAATAAACAGCGATAAATGCTCCGGTTTTTTTTTCTTTCCTGGCTATTAGTCTCGGATCGCCTTGACACCGTTTCGGTCAGCATCGCTCACGATCACAGGCAGCTATTACACACCTGTCTTACTTCTTTCCTAGAAAAAGAGTGGGACGAGGGAAATAGAAACGCCATTATATCGGGAGACGCCATCCCGATCAACCAATATTTAATAATACCCAGGCGAAGAGTGAATGAAAAATGATATCTAGCGATGGTTCTGTTTCAATGTTCTATTTTGGAAGCCTGATATTTCCTACTGAGCTGACAACACAGAATATTGTCTCTGGGAATGGCGATGTGATAGAATACTATTAGTGTCACGCATCGGACATCGATACGCCGTTGTCTCCTTTCTTTAGCTATCGCTCATCAGCATGCACATGTAAGTAATCACTTTTTGTAAACTGGATAACTTTAACATGACATATTTAATTATTGGATAGGACATGTAATTAAGTTCCAAAGATGTGTGTAGATCCTCGAAATGCATTGTTCAGAGGTCTGTATGTGTATTTTTAGGGGGGGGCAGTGTGAGGGTTAAACCCATTATGCTACATAAACAAGCCGATAGAATTTAGGGGCAATTGCTGTGGGTCAGATGAAAGAACAACGTGAAGAAAATCAGAACAACCCATTTTCTTATAGATCATGATCATCGAGTATCAATTATATTAGAGGGCACTGCAAATTCAGGAAGCGACAGCTATTATATCAGTTTTTACATTACAGTAGCAACGCTTTGTATAAGTGAAATGAACCACAGTAGAAACAGCATTGCTGTGAAATTAATGAAGCAACCATTTTTGATTTCATAAGGACAATGAGCTTTGTTTCCGGAGAAGAACTTAGCTCAGTAACTCTGGGAGATATTTCAGGATAGAGTTTAAATTTCTCATGTATCTTAAGTTCTGTTTTTAAATATCTTGATTCAGTTTTAAGAAGAAATGATATGGATTAAAACTGAATCCCCGTAAACGGCCGAAGTTTAAATGTAATATAGTAGTGCCACACACAGAGAAACGGCTTGTGGGAGATTTGACCAATCCCTGAGTCGGTTTATTGCGTGTATAAGGCCTAATGTATCAAGGGGCTAATTGATCCCAGACTTACTGCCTATGGTTTGTGGTTCATTTCTTATTGAAATAAGCTTGTCATAAAATAAAAGAAAGTGATCGTGTTCTATTGCTTTTAGACCTATATTGTCTTGTCCCTGAGGAACATGGATGGATCTAATTATCACTACAGAAACTCTGATACACTGCAGTTTTTACTGACCCTTTCAAGTATAAAACATTGGTTTCCGTTAACATGTCTCTATCCCTGTGCTGCGTACATGTTATACAGATTCAAAGCAAGCTAGCCCGAAAGAAGAAGCATTTAAGGAAGGCATATACTTAGCAATCATAGACGGAATGTCCTGGCCGTCTTCTTTCTGACGTCCAATACGTATTTCTCGAGAGTTTGACCTTTTCCATTGTGTCAAATACTTATAAAACAATATGGGGTTTTTAGGCATGTTGGTTTTTAAGAGAAAGGATCACTGTAGAGTATTAATATTTTAGGATGTGCTCTTCTTCAAAATGGAATTCGTGAGAAATATGTTCTGGTATAGGCCCATTACTAATTTGGGTTAACATGTCTATTGTTGATGGACTGTGTACATGCCACACGTGGCATGCAGGAATCTTGCCTGGAGGAGCGAATATTATGTCTAAAGAAGGCAATTATTCTTCTCATATACAGAATGTCTTGGCCTGTTTTATTTTTCGACAATGGATATTTTATAAAAGTTTGACCGTTTTCTCCATTACTTGTAAAGCAACGTGAAGTTTTGGGATAAACTGGATTTTAAGAGCATCACTGGAGTAAATCATGAGAAATTAATGTTTCAAAATCTGTTTTTCGTGAAAGTGACATTCGTGAACCATATCGTATTCAGACATGTCATGAAATAATTATAGGACACAGTCAAGGTACTTTTACAAATGAAAGGGAAAAGAAACCTTGTCATCCATCTGCATGCCCTCATTTCCGGACATTCCAACACTCATTCCCTCCTCCACTTTTCAGGATTTTCCACACACCCCACCCCTCCTCCCTCTCTCTCTCATCCCCTCCACCCCATTCCCTGTCTCTCCCTTTCATTCACGTCCTGACTTCAGATCTCTGACCTTTATAACAACGATCGTCCTCCTAACATTCTAGACCTCAAAAAGAAAAAGAAAATCTGACGTTCGCAATTTCTGCTTTATTCTTCACTCACTGGCCCTAAACTGCCTGGGGCAAATCCACAGGAGTGTCTTGGAGTGAGCGCCTTCCCCACTCCAACTCACGTTCCTCAATCAATGTACACGTTGAGCTCAGACTGGAGACTCAAGCAAACTGGATAAATGGTCTTGGAGAGCCTGTAATTAGAATAATTTCATCATGACTTGGCATACGACTTTTCTTTCCTTTGTAAGATACAGGCTGCCACTGGCAGGCCATTTTTTTTCAAGACTTTTTTTTTCTTTTTATCATATTTTTAATTTTTTTTTTATATAGAGCACCCGAATATTTTTTTTTACAAAAGTTCTGATTTTTTTGTGTGTGTGCGTTTTTTGCCTCATCACTTGCGCAACGGATTCCATATATATATTTTTGTTGTTATTGTTGTTGTTTAACAGCAAGTTTGACTGCCAGGATAAGACGGTATCAAACAACACCACCGGATACTGAAGTCTGTGCCACTGAGAGGGGAGAATGTTTTTTTTTTTTAATCTGCCATCTCAAAGTACAATGTAGTTCAAGTAAACAAGAGCCAAGGGGGTTTATCATATTTTATTCCCGGTTAAGCAATGATTCTAAAAAGAAAAAAAGAAAGAAAAGAAAACAAGAAAAGGCTTTCTAGAGCCGACTTGAATCTGAAAATGTCACACAAAAACTGCTGGAAAGCTACTCTATCTAATATGATGCTCGTTCATGCTCAGGAAATGGCGCTTTGTCTAGACCAAGAGCGTCAAACGTATGCCTTACCAAGGAGGGCCGCACAAGACAAGCTGAGTATGTCATGGGTCACACCAACATGAACTAAGAAAATAAAACACTGTATTATAATCAAATGATGAGCCATCCTCAAAAGGTCAACTATAACCGCACCATCCTCACTTCAGGTTCACAAAAAGAAAGAAAAACACTAACGTTTCATTTTTTTATTACTTTTATGTCCTAAACATACATTGAAGAGACAGAGTAAACAAATCTATTAAGATTACATGAATTGACAAAGATCAGATATCCTAAATGTGCCTAAAATTAGATTGTCACTTCTTCTGAGGGCTTCTCTTGATACTCTTGCAATGGCAAAATAATTGACATAAGATCCTGGCTTGCTACATTAGATAATGGCCCAATACTTCTATTTTCAATGTGAAGGATCATTTTCCTCAAACGCTGCCTCGGTTTACTTTTTGAAGGTCCATCATTTTGTGTTCTTAAATAAACTTTTTTCGTCATCTGTAGGTAGATCTCTGAGTGATAAATTTTTATACAAGAAATCATTTTCTGGCCATGAGATATTATAGGAGTGGGCTTGATAACCATGGGCTCTTAAATATAGAGAAAAGCAATGAAAGAAACAACCCAAAAAGCTAAATAACTGGACCCGTTTCAAAGAATATGAATTTTTGTCATTTGTTACATCTAAGAAACGGCCCTGTGGACATCACGTTTTTAGTTTCTTGGTCAACTTTTTAATTTACTGCAAATGACCTCGGGAACCACTTCCGTAGTTATCGGAGCGCTACTATTTATATATTTATGTTTTCGTCATCACGTTGACACATGTTACGTCTAAGAATTGGAAATTGCAAACATTGAATCCTATTTACTCAGTGCTTTAATCCCATGAAACTGATGTAGTCTTGATTTTGAGGGAGATCTAAGTCTGTTTTCGTTTTGATTTTTTCTCTGCAGCTATGATGAAGTAGTGTGCTTCGTCATTTATTACATCTAAGGAGTAGAAATTTTCGTCATCGTTACACTACATGGCAGTCGTTTTCTACCCATTCTGTATGTGTCTTAGTAAAATGTTAGTGGTTAGCACTGTTTGTGGGGATAATATTCCCTTAATTCATATTTTTTTGTCATTGTTACATCTAAGAAATTAAATATATTTAATTGCTTTGTGATTTCCTTCTCCTCTCATCTCATTTTAAGCCTTGAAATTACTTTAGCAACATTAATGCAATGTATAGAAGTAATTTTGAATAATATTTCTGACTAAAACGCGTGTTTACAAATTTATGAAATGTATGTTTCTTAGAGGTAACGATGACAAAAATGAAGCATTCATAATATGATCCTAGAATAACTTGGTGGCACAAAATACATTCTGATCACCTAATTTGCTTCTTACTAAGTTATGTCAACTGTTATTTCAAAGATTTAATAATCAGAGCATATGCTTGGTCACAAAGACAGTGAACTATATCAGAGGCCGTGAGCCAGTTAGCCAGTTGTTGGCGGATATGAATTATCAGTAAATTGATGTTGTATTCTACACAGATATACGCTGGTTGTCATGTAACAAAGTGATGGAAAGATTCTATTTGTGAAAACATGAAATAATTATGTTTATGAGATGAAATGTCAAAGCACAGATGAGGTAAAAGTTGAAAGATGGCTGTAAGACCTGGCTTCTGCTGTGGATATTACTGCATAACTAACTAATCTTAATTTGAAATTTGAAGGAAAAACCTAACTCATTACTCATTTGTATGATGGCATTAAGCGCTTCATTACAAGTTTATGGATGTCGCAGTTGTCAAATGAAAGGCTTTGCTAAGTTTTCTTAGTCACGTGGAATTGCTGTAAAAAAATAATTCAGGCAAGATTTTGTGATTTCTCATCTTTTGAATGGTACCATTCACTTCCGTTATTGTAAGCTGCAAGTATATGCTCCCTTTTAAAATAACATTTTCTGTCAAACTACTCAGTACTTTCATGAATGCTACTAAAACATTTGTATGCACATTTACATTGTTGATTAAGCACAGTTTAGATGCAACAAACATTAGAGCCATTCTCAAAAGATCAACCAAAAGATTGTCACACGTAGAGAAGTTGTTCTCTTTGGCATAGTGATGCAGGTGTGGCATTAAATAAAGTCTTTCCCTTCATCGTTATACAAAAATACTGTAGTGCCGACTTTGTTTGAAACATTTTTTGCCCTTCGTTCAGTTTCCCTTTCCTCTTAGCTACAGAAACACTAACCATTTCAGAAGCAAAAACTTTAGAAATTTTGAAAGAACGTTTGCTGTTTACAACTGCTAGTGAGTTGTGCCTCAATTCTCGGACGTTACAAGAAGTTGACAAAAATGAAAAATAAAAAATAAAACCAAATTGATAAATTGTATGTATAGGGTTTTTTTATTTGTTTGTTGTTTGTTGTTTGTTTTTGCTCTGTTTTGTTTTTGTTTAATTTTATTATGAATATAAAACGTGTTCGCGCTGTAGAAATCTTTGTGTGGGTCGCAGGTGTGCTTGTAAAGGACGGAATGCGGCCCGCGGGCCGCATGTCTGACATGCCTGATAGACGTAAATGCTGATATGAAAAGAATAACTTCTTTTGACTTGTAAGCTTATGTAATCTGGAAAATTATTTCATGTTTATTTGTTATTAAAAATAATCAGCAAGTAGTTAAGCACATTGGCCATTTGACACTTCTAGGGGATATGCAGGTTGATTTGTTAATTGTTTTTAAAAATTGATTCTCGGTGTGGTACTGTCATTTATAAGGGATCGCCCATTCCGTAAGCCTGCAAGTATTAACCTTCTAATGCAGGTACCTTTTTGTCTCATCCATTTTGAAGCAAGTGATTTTATCTAGCGTTACAGGCAGACAGCAGTGTGGCGGGTGATACCATTCAGTAAATATAATAATAATTTGGATGCATCTAAAAATTCTTTTGATCAAAGAACCTCAGCATCTGAAGAGATAAATTTGTGAGTCATTGTTGAATGACCGACATTACAAGCCTTTATCATTATGTTCAAGCGATTCTACCAGAAGCTACCGCTGTTGGTTTTTTATTTGTTAAAGGCCTAATAAAAATGGTTTACAAGATTGGTGTCTGTCTAAGAGTAAATAAATAAATATTAAATGTATTAATACTTTTGTTAGTCACTTTAGACAAAAATATTTTTGAGTCTCATTCTTCCTCACTTTCTTTTTTACTACAGTTAAGATGTTCTTTCAGGTAGTTTCTCCACAAAATGGTCTAATCGTCATCTAACTGGGTCCTGTTTTCTTTTCTTAAGAAACAAACTAAACTCAAATGATTATGAGATAATATTGCCACCAACAAATAGCCAGTAAACATCATGGAGATTTCAGAGAGAAAAAAAAAAACGCGACATATATAACTTTGCAATTTCCAATACTACATTTCCGTTCCACCTACTGTACGTGGAAAATCAGTCCAGGTCACAGGGAAATGAGTGCAGGCTCATTTTCTCAACGATCACGTCCCTTGGTCTGGGACGGGTGTTTGACAATGATGGCACAGAGACTCCAACTAATCCTTTTTCTGATTAATAGATTATCACAGCCCAGAATCGGCCTTCTTCCACTCAGCCTTCAGAATGACGAAGAGATTTCTGATTCTTGCAGGCCAAACACTGCAGGTTTTTCTTTCTTTCTTTCTTTCTTTTTTTTCCTCAGGTTTCCAGCTTTTTCTTTTTGTGAAGTAGGATTATTGTATATGAGACTGTGACAGAAGGTCGTGACCCTTTGTCTCTGTTTATATCATCACTCGAGACACTTCATTAAATTGATCTAATTTCTTTTTTTTTTCTACAGGAGATTTTCAAATTCATTTGATTTGTAGTTTGTGACATAGTGTGACTTTATGATATGACACAAAATGCAAATAAAATAAATGTGAAAATCCCCCGTGAAGTAGAAAGAATAAGATATGTCAGTTTTTAAAAAGTGTTGCATGTGATGATCTAATAATGGACAATGGATCACGAACTTCTGTCACAGTCTCATAATTTTCGTCTCTGCCATAGTCTCATAATTTTTGTCTATGCCGAATTTCATTTTGACGATATCAACGATATGCCTTTGAGGAGAAATATGAAAGCTTCATACAAAACAGAAAATAACTCTCGGGAAATAGCAGGGCTGTCAAGAGATATTGAGATAAGCATTTAGAGGGCAAAAGAAGAGTTCATTCACCCACAGGTATGCTGACACAGAAAATTGCCGACCCAGATAAAACACAGATTACACTCCTTGCTGAAACAATCAATTCATTTTATCTAACAGGTAAACAGATGAACGTTGTCACTTTGAGTTTTGGCACATCGCCTATCGGCGAGAGGAATGTTTGTCTCACATAATAATATATAACAGAATCTGGTTATTAGCAAAGAGCTTGAGAATTAACTCTCCAGAGCCATGTGTTGCAAATATCGTCATTATCATTGACAGAACAGCGAATACAGGGACTTTTACCAATGAATTAACCTACAGCCAGAGAAAAAGTGACAATATTATACCAAAGCGATAATAACTCTAATTGTTGTACAATGCCCGCGATATTCTTACTGAGAATTATAGAGGGCTATATTATAAGATAGTTACCTTGTAATGTAAAATGACTCAGATTTTCTCAACGTCTAGTCTTATCAGTCCTTTCCTATAGTGTATCAGATGTGGTTACACCGGGCTGTAGAGAGATTATTCCTCAGTCACATTTTCAAAAACAGATTTCAAAACTAGTAATCCTTCCTAAACTGTTGAGAAAGGGTTCTAATATCATTACCCTAATGATCTCGTTGAGATTAGGCCAAATAGATCCATATTTAATAACAATTTTCGTTTGTTGTTGTTATTGTTGTTATTGTTGTGTTGTTGTTATTCTTATTGTTGTTGCCTACACAATACCATCTAGGACAATAAACAGTACAGCTCTTGGCTCATTAACAGTGAAAGGTGGTTTTTTACCGAAATAACTGGGTGGGAAAGATATGTTTCTTGCAAGCAACAATTCAAACTTCTGTATCTATCTCGGTATTATTTGTCTCGGTATTTTTCTTTCTTTGCTCTGGCTCTGCCATCTATCTATCTATCTATCTATCTATCTATCTATCTATCTATCTATCTATCTATCTATCTATCTATCTATCT
>JBCEWB010117484.1:0-11610 GCA_039654565.1 Peronia peronii
TACATACATACATACATACATACATACATACATACATACATACATACATACATGCATGCATGCATGCATGCATGCATACATACATACATACATACAAAACTGAACAGGATTTTCAGAGGGATAAAACGGTGCCGAAGTTCTTTTGTTTGGAAATTTATGGCAGGAGGAAAACCCGAAGTGAGAAATACTGGAGGAGGTGGGAGGCTAAGTGTAAGCAGTGAGGGGTGGGGGATGGGGGAGAGAATTAAGCCCATTGTGATCACAATGTCCTCGAAACTTTAGCATTAACTACAATATCCTTGCTAGTAATTTGAGATCTCTACAGGGTGGCCTGTAAAGCTGAGATCGTGACTTCTGTAGCCGGGTGGTGGTTGAATGGAATGTATGGAAGAGATCGAGAAAGAGAAAAGAAAAACTGGTAAATAAACAAGCAAAGAATTGTGTAGATAGATCAACAAATAATTATAATTTGCCGGAGGGTGGATGGATGGATGGATGGATGGATGGATGGATGGATGGGTGGGTGGATGGGCGGATGGATGGACGGACGGACGGACGGACGGACGGACGTACAGATGAATGGATGGGTAGATGGATGGATGCATGGATGGATCGATCGATGGATGAAATAACTGACAGCTGGATCGGCTGATGAATGGACGGACAGACCGATGCTGTCGGCAAACAGAAAAATGAAAGAAAGAATAAATCACTACACGAACAGTTGGTAGCATACAATTTATATAAAATGAATCCTCAACCATACGAACAAAACAAACTGATCACATAAGTCTATAGAAACGTGTGACAATATAAACAAATGACTATTAGATACATACATATATACATGTATATATCTTATCTGACTCGCAACATAATATGTGGCATACCTGGAAATTCCAACTCAATAATCTCCACCGCTGTTTCCAAGGCACAAGGAACACACACAAAAGTTGTCACACAAATCTGCTCTCCTGTCATAAACGAAATGTGTGTAATCCCAGTACTATTCAAACGTTGAACTTGTTTCAGAGTCTCACACTCCATAAAATCCACACAATTAACATAGTCTTTAGATCATTTCACTTCCAAGACATATCTGCTCATTCTATTGCGTCTTCTACATTATCAAAATCAAGGAGTTTTTGCCAACTGTTCAAATGAAATATTTATGTTACCAGCAGCATTATGGTTTACTTTGATAGAATCTGTAGAAGCCACATCTAAACATTTGGTCTGTCTCAAAATTCTACTGGTTGTAGAAATGGCATTCCAAAGGGGTAATGGGCATGATGCTTAACCAGCCCTTTAAATTTTATTGCAACTACCAAATGCACACAGGCAGATACATACACACACATAACACAGAGTGAGAAAAAGAAGGGAAGAAGACAGACAAATAAACAAACAGATTGACAGACAGACAGAAAGACAAACAGACCGACAAGCAGCCAGACAGCCAGATAGACAGAGAAAGAGGGTGAACGATGGTTCCTCCTCTTCATGAAAAAAGTATGGTATAATTCCAGAATGATGCACAACCAAAACTCTTCCACGACATATCATCTACATAGATCCAAAGTGACAGTTAACATGAAGATGACCAACTAGCCCTTAGCAGCTTCATAAACACACACACACAGTGAGATAGAGAAGGAAAGAGAGAACAGAGCCTGCACAGGGTTTTCTTTTTGCTATGAGAAAAGAACACGAAATCAAGGCTGATTCATTGGTAAAAGTTCCACCGTTGCGCGATTCTCTACTACATTATACATCGACAGATCGACACTAGCTGGCGTTTGGCATGACTGACATACAGAATGCCCTCTAGATCTAACCTTCATTGACTCTGAAAGTGTCCAGAGACCTGTGAGGTGAAAATCTATCTCATTATACTTCCTGCCATCTGTGTTCCTTTTTAAAGAATAGACATCAAAACAACAAGGCATGATTTCAAACTGTTTTCAGTCTAAACTGCCATTTTCTGACTACGAATGTCTATTCACCCTTTAAGAGTTAAAATGACGGTACAGTCCCTTTACTTACTGTCAGGTCTTTTTGTTTGTTTGTTTGTTTGTCTCAGTTATTTCTTGAAATTTGCCAATTAACAGAATTTATTCTTGAATACTTATTTACCTATAAACTTGCCCGAAAAAAAAACACATTATTTTCCTCGTAGTACAGGAATTTTGATGCAAAAACTCTTATTTCGCAATCGGTTCTCCATAAAGGGAAACACTAAGTAAACATAAACACAACTGGCAGAAAGCTTCTTCTCACGTCAAGAAAAGTACATGAAGCAAACAAAGATTCACGCCACATTGTATGTCACCATGAATGTGCACAGATCTCCATAGACATATAATCTGGATGACACATAAAATCTTCCGATGAAACTTCGGGGGGAAACACCAAACAAAACACCAGTACAGCTGATGGAGAGTTTCTTCCCACCACATAAAAGCACACCAAAGCACACAGAAGGATTCACAACCAATGTGTCATTGACTTACACTACACAACATCCTGTCATATAACAGCGGTTCCTTTGTTTAGATTACCGAAAGCCACGTAAGAAAGGATTCCCTGGAGCTTGAACTGAAAGGAACAGACGGTATTAGTTTTAACCCTACAAAAATGTAAGCAGAAAATGCTAAAGTGGCGGAGTTTGTATGATCATCTTAATTTTATTGTATTTCATTATTGCCCCGACGAAGAGCCAAGCGGGCTCGAACATTTGGCCATGAAATCAGTTTACATTACGATCTCAATAATACCAAGTTCTTCATATTGTTTTTCAACTTTTTTGATGTATTTGATTAGTTGCCAGGGGCCAGTCGTCTTAATTTGAGGACATTTTTCATAAATTAATATTATTGTATATGTTTAAGGAATGACAGTTAACCCGCTGAGCCCCTGTCCACTGGTACACAGGTGGCAAATAAAATTCATGTAGCTGCTAACAGGCGGTACAAAAGTGAGCAAGACCACATCGGATTGTGGTATAATATTTAGGCATTGTATTTAGCGATCAATCACAGCAGTCGATTCAATTTATTTTAAAAGTAACGAATCAAAATTTAATGTAGACTTAAATCGCTTAGAAACTCAGGCAGGAGGGTTACGGTGGGCTTAGAGGCTTAGTGTGCCGTATTAAAAGAGAATTCCAATACAAATACAAAGTCTGAGGGGCGTGTGTTGACCAGGTCAGGGCCTTGATATGAATGGGTTTAACTCTAGAGATGTCAAGCGGTCGCTCTAGTCACAGACTAGTTCATTATACAGGGCCGTCCACAAAAACACGCCCTTATTTCAAGAAGTTGTAATAATAATAATAATAATAATAATAATAATAATAATAATAATAATATCTGAACTAAATCAAATACACAGATCAATATGGTGTCAACAGATTCGCTAACAACAAAATCTTGTTTAATTGCGTGCAACACTGGATCAGCGAAAATCCGTACCACTGAAGCAGATCTCTCCAGATATGTTGCAGGAGAGTCTAAAGAGAGATAGCTACACACAATCGCACTGAAGTTTGCGAGCAACCAGAGTGGAATACATTGAGTGACTCTAATGCTACACAGTACCACATGAACATTTCAAGTTACATTCTATCCAGCCTATGCCATATAAAATTTGTATGAAATCATAGAACTTTAGTGACAAAATGTGAAAGAATATGACAATAAACTGATATGTTATACTTGTACGTGTTTGAACTTGACAAAATGTGAAAGAATATGACAATAAACTGATATGTTATACTTGTACGTGTTTGAACTCAGAGACACTTTGTATTTAGCGACTTCATATCTATTTCAATAACAGACAATCCGTACGAATATACAGGACTTAGACTGCATTAACATTGGGCTGTCATTTCCAGAACATTACTAAACATCAAAAGATTAACCCTGGTACAGTAGTTTCTTCTGACACGTTAAGGGTTAAAACAAGCTCCCCCAGTGCGTATGACGTTAGAATACAAATATAGAGTGGAAGGAACTGTGGCGAACGAGCCGGATTCACACGAGCAGGTTCCCCTGTCACGATCTCTTGGTGGCATAATAGTTGAATAAGCGACAGCCCTGCCTGCTCCAAAAACTCCCACCCCCTTACCCACCCTGCTAGTTTTGACTCTACCAGTCTGCCCTCATCTGACAGAACTTCCCATAAGCATCTAGGTCAAATTAGGTTCTGTCAGGTTCGAATTCTCGATGTTGGGACGCATCTTTTGTTCTTCGTCCCATATCTGTATCTTGAAAAATACGGATGCTATATTTGAATTGTAATAGAATAGTAACTTACTGAGTGACAGACTGACAAATTTACAGATTTTTATTCTATAAAATTTAATTTTTCTGCAAATGCGATCTTTTGCCAGAAGAGAGCAGAAATCTTTCGTGTCATAAAGCCGATCTGCCAAAGGCGCATTCATCATATTTGCCACTGAAATTTCTCTTCATACAGCACACAATGCAGTAATATAAAAATGGAATTCATCGATTGTAACTTGTCATTTTTTGAACTTGAATTCATGAAATTCTCATACACTGGCTCTTCCCTTCGATACTTCGATGGGGTAAAACACATCCCTTATCTGTGTGATACTACAGTGTTGAGCCACACGTAGTCGTTTGTTGATATTTGTGTCTGTGGCCTTCACGGTTCAGCGATAATCTTTCCTCCTACTGTATTCCCTGGTGAGAGAGTCTATAGGTTAATTACTCTGACCTTGGTCATTTCTGTCAAGAAACCTTTGTGAGTGTACATGTGTGAGAGCGGGTGTTTTTTTTTTGTTTTTTTTTCGTGTGCGTGTGTTAATATCACTAAATTAAGGGTGATTGCCGCTATAAAAGTCGTAATACACTGTAGTAACTCTTTACAGCAGTATCGTGTTTTTACTATATATTTATTTGTTCATTTATTAACTTACGTGTTTATTTATTATTTACATATATATTTATTTATTTACTTATTTATTTATTTATTTAAATAATTAGTAAGCAATATATCAAAAACTGTCCAGAGCCTAATGACACTTGCTAGTTCTTCAACCGAACCTTTCATAGGTCTACAGTAATCAACACCCAAGCCGAGTCGTTAATTAATAACCAATGTCTTCGTTGCCGGCCTCAGGCTGATTGTGCGTCCCACTTATCTACGGTAAAACTTCCCTTGATGTGAACTGCGTATTTACTCAGTATCTACTATGTAGCCGACCTTGACAAATGGGCCTCAGATGCAAAAGGCTACGTGTCCTATGATGCTGTCAGTATGCATATAAGAGGGAGAGTCTGTTTTCCATACTAATACTGTCGGCGTATGAAAAATCCTTGGTCGAATGTCGAAATATAGTGGGCGAATCCTCAAAAACTAATTTATGTCGGTATGCAAGATATTATACTACCTATTAAAATTGTTGTAGTTACTGAGGCAGAGGTGACTAGTGACAATAATATTGGTGCATGTATTGTGATGATGATGGTTGCTGCCTGAGTGGTAGCGGTGGTAGCAGCGTGTGTGTGTGTCTGTGTGAGTGAGTGTGTGAGTGAGTGAGTGAAGGAGTGAGTGAGTGAGTGCCCATGCTCGTGTGTCTTAACAGGCTGCCGCTCAGTTCAAATAAATACTCACGATTAAAATTATTCTGCGACGAACTGACCAAGAGCGAAGTATTTCACATCTATTGAAACAGGCAAAGAAAATTCCCAGCTTATGAAGTACCTCTTGGCTTCAAAACGCTTTGATAAAAGTTTTCTCCTAAACACTTCTAATCCGAAATAAATCACCATTTAGTTCTGCGATCATCTTTTCAACACACATTAACAAAATATAGTTTATAGTGAATGTAGTCATACACAGTTTGTTTACTTGTTTGTTTTTCAATATTGTAGAAAGTTCTAGTTCAATAAGAGAGGAAATAATTACACTGGTGAAAATAAGATGTTTTGCAAGAGTTTTGCTCTTACGGCTGTTCGAATGGAACCGATCAATTGTTGAGTTAGGCTGGGACAGGCGCTCTAAGAATAGCTCACAGATAAGTAAACGATTAGCGGTGACGTGCTCACTCCGTCGGTCCGGTACTCAAGTGTTTAGGTTAGATAATGCCAGCTGGCTGGAAACATGCGCTTGGCTACGACGGCGGATCTACCGTTACGAAAGACCGTTGTTGACGAAATCATAAGATCTGTTATTGTAATTGAGGGTGGAATACATAACATCTAATCGCTACTGTGGGGGAAAGTTAAGCATTAACAGAGGAAGGAACATTTCCAATCGTCACGGCCGGAAGGGGGGGGGGGGGAGGGGGAAGGGGGGTTAGGGGAAGAGAAAGGAAAGAAACCACCTAATTGTTATGGTGAGGAAAAAAATAAATGAATAAGCATAAACCCATCATGCAGAGAAATGACTAGTAGCCAATTATTACGAAAAAACAAAACAAAACAAAAGGAAAGAAAAAAGACAGAATGAGACAGAAAAAGAAAGAAAGAAATAGAGAAGGAAAAAAAAGAAGAAGAGGAAAGAACGACCACAAAAAGGAAAGAAAGAACGAAAAAACGAAGTATATGATTACAGGAGAAAGTATGATATCCACCACCACTGTAGAGAAAAATAATACACCATTTCGATCTTGAATAGAAGAATGATATCTCTGCAACATGAAGGGGTGATACAGTATTCGATTCTAATGCACGGAGAAATGAGGAACAGATCATAGTAAGTTATCCCTGCCTCAAGCAGTAAAACTATTATGAAATCGATGAAAGATAATATTTGATACGATAATATACACTTTATTTACCCTCAAAAGGAAATTTCATTCACATTGAAACACAGCGTGCATGCAAGATTGTCCAACCTAGTTTATCTAGATCTATGTAATCTATCTCGTGTAGAATCTCCAGGTTGAAATCTGATGCACACGATCATGTGGCCGCACACCGCATACCATACGATTATGGAATGCTGTTTGTTGTTCTTAAGCCTTTCAGTCCTGAGATAGTGGGATTATCTCGCCTTTATGTAGTGAGAATTTTTATGAGTAGAAATTTGGAATTTGGAAATACTGCCCGGACAGCGGCACTCAGCCTACTCTTTCATCGATTTTGAACTGCCAAGGGTTCTCTAACGTGCGCAATGTACACACGGGATTTCCGAAATATATTCACCCTCATCCAAGAAGGCTAGACGTTGGACTTCCCTGTTCAGAGAAAGCCAGGGGACCGCTGGGTCACCCAAAAAATGCAGGTTTCGATCTTCGTGTCCTTTCATCCCCCAATTCAGGACCCGCGAGTCGATCTCGGCCTCACCGCCGTGAGTTGTTTTCACAATGAAGCAGAATCAAACCACAGAGCCACTGAGTCCGCCGAAATGCTCTAGCCTTTATTGTTGCAAGCTTTTGCCACTTGACAGTTTCCTTTCATCTTCATAATCTTTCGTTCCCATGCGAATGATCTGCACCCGCTGTTTGTGGCGGTGAATTCCTCTAGTTCTTCACTGACGTTACTTTAAAATCCACATTGCTACTGCTTCTGCTCGTAGCGCTGCCTTTGATACCCCAACCATCACTATCATTGCTAGTGCCAGTATTCCCAAGAAAATACATGTACATAATATTAATTTTACTACTAAATTTAATTACAATATATTACAATATCTTACCCCATTATGTCCGATTTGAATCGCACAATGCACACGATGTGTCATTATAACCACGCAGGGGAAAACCAGGGTCAGATTGTTACATGAGTCATTCGAGGGCCAAAACGTTTTACGAAGGGAAAAAGTTACATTCACTCATCTATCTATTCCTTTCATTCTGCTTGGAGGCGGATATTTTGGCTAAAAAGAAAAAGTAGTTAGACAAATAGATATTACTATATATACATAAAATTACACATTCAACAGAAAATACAATGGCAAGAGATCATCATTTCTTCTCTAGTTAAAATTTATAACCGAGGCCCGGCTGAGCTCCTTTGCGCGGAACAACGCACTCTATTGAGATCTCACATAAAAAAAGGAACGGCATCACTGTCAATTCATTACAGAACAAAGTAGTCTTTCTATCCCTTTAGCATAATAATTTAGTTTGTCTATCCCGACAGGTTTGTATCCGCAATAGCTAAACATACTGTTTTTAAGCGCATCGGGATCTAAAGGGCTTCCTCTGTACAAAGCTGGATCTGATACCCTGTAAACTTTTCTTTATAAAGCTGTACATAACAGCTCTGTGTCATTTTCCCGATAATTCCAACACAGAATGTTTCTGTATTTATCAACCACGAGAAATACAGAAAAGTTTATGTTATTTCGGTTGAGTGTATCATATACTTAATTGTCCGGATCGTACCTTGCATTGCAAAGATAACACCGAGAAACAGAACCATCCAGCAATGAGAAAGTGTGCGTGTGTGTATGTGGGGCGGGGGGGGGGAGGGGGGGGGTAAGAGAGAGTGATTGTCTGTTAAATAAATTCAGATAGAAAGAATGGACAATTTTCCAGAGATCCCTGGGACGGAGACTGTGTATGGAAGATTACAACTCTGTTGTGCTTCACTGCCCGTTCACTGCTCTGCCAGCATCTCCATTTCAGTCTGGAACCGAAACACGAAGTGAATTTGATGCGACTAACTCATTAGCAGCCTGAGGTTAGGATACGGGTGAGCAATTATTCACATAATTATAAAACGCCTTGCCTAGTTCTAACTTAGCCGTAGACGCGGACTCTACGAGAGGCCGTTCAGTGTTCTGTTAAAAGGCATAGATCAAGTTTCTGATTCAATATCAGACACTTATATCACGCAGTCCAACTTGCAATGAATTGACATCTTCCTCTGAGAGCAAGGGTGAGCTGACGGTCCGCATGCTCTCCTTCTCTGTAATCCATAATCTGTATAGTATGAAAACAACATGGAATAACGAACAACAACATCATCATCATCAGCGTCAATATCAACAACAAACAACAACAACAACAACAACAACAATATCAACAACAAACAACAACAACAACAACAACAACAACAACAATAACAACAAAAACAACAACAACAATCAAATCCCGAATGTACTAAAGACGTTACTGCCAACAAACTGTCTCAGACTCTACTCATATGCATCACTCAGTGCTGCTTTGCTTGTCAGGCAAGATAACGTTTCAGAGGTAGAGATTTATTTCAGAAATCCGTGAGAAAACACAACAGAGTCCAATGACAGAAACACATGAAATTGGCATTTCGACAAGGCAAATCTGCAGACCTGCCGAAAGAGACAGAATACAACTCGAAACTCAATTTATTTAAGATACAAAAATTACACCATTTTAATGGCTAAATTTATCCACGTACTAAAGCGAACAGTGTTAAACAGATGGAGATTGATCTACTATCCAAACATAAACCATTTCAGCGGCTAAACGAGCAAAATAACCGACGACAAGATATGAAGATTTACCTGGTACCCTAATACATAAAATTCCAGTTTCTAAAACTAGTAAACAGTCTTTGAATTCCCTTGACACTGGTCTCAACATGTAAATTATTACTGATTAAAACTAACAAACAGCCAGAGATAAGAATGGTAAGCTCTATCTGATATCCTAACATACAATATTTCAGCGCTTAAACCTAGTAAACGACCGGACAGCGCCGATGGTAAAGACTTACCTTATCTCGAAACATGATACTAAAACTAACAATTCGCAGAAGAATACCGATGATTAAAATTTATGTATCTTAGGTACAATTTCAGTTGCTAAAACTAGCAAAACAGCTACAGACACGAAATATCAACCACATAAATACACTTACTGATATAGTTAAGCACACATTGCTCTATGTACAAACATACACACCACGTCACTTTTCGGCTACAATTTCCCATCAAATTAATTTGCGAACTAAAGCCAACGGTGTCAAGAACAAGTACCCAGTAATCTGTACTGGAATCGAATGTCTTGATCTGAAGCCTACAGCCAGCTTCAAGACACGTCGGAACTAATCCCATCAATCGATATCTATGGATAACATGGGTTAGCTACTCTATCCGACACACTTGTGCTCTCTGCCAGCTACCCAGCACCTCCACTTCTCAGGGCTCTGACCTCTGGGTTTACGTGTCTTACCTCAGTACCGTGGCAGTTAAAGAACCAATGGACCAGTTCAAGCTATTGCAGGACTGCCAACCCCTCATACGTTTGTTTTCGTAATATGTGCGAGGAAAATGAATTACAGTTTCAGACATAAATTAGTAGTAAGTCGGTGATTTCCTGTGGACGCACATATACATAAATAAAATGTATATTTTACCCATAAAAGTATGCCAGGAACAATTTTAATCAAATTTCATGAAGGTCTACTTACACACTTGGCAATCTTGGCCTTCGAGCTACCTGGATCTAATCGCATCATAACAATGAACGATTTTTCCGTCTTTGACTTAGAAAATAATGATCCCTATCCAACATAAAACGTACAATTGTGTTAAAACTAACGGATCTAAATCTATAGGAATTGAAGTTGCTTGGACACGTCGCCGGTGAAAATTTATCTTTTGTGTTATTTAAGTACTCTCTCCTCATCAATAATTATGATCCATATTGATTACTTTTCTCTTATTCTAGGTGTATTTTGATCCCATATAGTTTCTCGTAATACAATGCTTGACTTTGCTTGGGCTACGAATCAGTAGTCCACTTTCCTGTACATGTGAATTTAAGGCAACATTAAAAAAAAACACCTGTTCACAATCTTAACTGGACTGCACAAAAGAACATACTTCCTTAACTTGATCTCTCTTGTGAATTCGAACGTGTCAGCACTTCTTTGTACAGTACATGTACATGTATAAGATTTCATGAGCACTCAAAACACAAAGTAGCTGACCTGGTCTGAAAACGACACCGTGTGTGGTAAATCCAAAGTGCCTCTGATCTCTTCTGGTAGGTGACCTCGGGGAGCAATTCACACTTTCTACCAGCTAAGTCCTACACAAGTGCGTGGCTAGACGGCTAGCAATCAATAATATACAGTCAGTGTGTCCACCAACACATTATATACATACATGGTCCTGTCACCTTTTTTAGTATAGTCCTCTTGAGATCTAATCCGTATACATATGCAGGCAAACCTGTGTCCTGGTTCTGACCGGCAGGAAAAAAAGGTTTAATCCATGATTTCAATCTAACGGAATGTACTGTACTGTAATAACTGTCCTTACCCAGTCTCAAACTATTTGCCAAAAGATGAATAATATTTAGTATGATATGGAACAGCCAATCTTAAAATTCAAATCGAAATGAAGTACAGTAAATATTTCTGGCAGATTATTGGTATTGACATTTGTTTTTTTAATGATGCCGCCAAAACATATGTGATACAGACATACGGACAGACAGATAGACACACTGATAGACAGACAGACAGAGAGATAGATAGATAGACAGATGATAGATAGATAGCAGACAGACAGACAGACAGATAGATAGATAGGTAGATAAATAGATCGATCGATCGATAATTAGATAAATAGATAGATAGATAGATAGATAAATAGATAGATAGATAGATAGATAGATAGATAGATAGATAGATAGAT
>JBCEWB010117506.1:0-11607 GCA_039654565.1 Peronia peronii
ATAGATAGATAGATAGATAGATAGATAGACAGACAGACAGACAGACAGACAGACAGACAGACAGATAGACAGACAGAGAGTAACATTATCAGGTTATCATTACCTACCTGCCTGACCTCTCCTGGCTAATAGTACTGGTTATCGTGCCCTGGTCTGTGGCGGCTAAAGAAAGAATCACAGCAATAGGTTTTCAGTGAGAGGCAGGGCAGATTGTCTTTCATTCTGTCTTTTTTCTCTCTTTCTTTTTTGCTTTCTTTCTTTCTCAGTAACGATACTACCATAAAAGTACCATCGTTATTACATATTTTGTGAAGGCATGACTTTTCAGGAAACAACGTTACTGAGTAGCCTGTGACAAGACAAATCATTTGACAAGTAAGACACAAAGATAGAAATAAACAAAATGTGATGGATTTCAATCCTCGTTGATGAGGCGCGAAAGCATGTCGACAAGGGAAACAACTCACATAATTCTTCGGACCTTTCGTCCTAATATAATAGCGTGCCTTGAACAGTATCTCGCCCAGATTCTATGTGTCTTTCCCATAGAGTTCACCAATATCCTGGGAAATTCCATTGACCCTCACTACTGCTATATTTAGTGGACATCTAGGTTCAATAGGCTCACAGCGAGAAGTTTTAGTTATGAATTTCCTACCCACCGTAACAGCGTCAAACCAAGAAATGAGGTAAACTTTCGGCCGAGGCAAGGCCAAGGTCATTCATCACTAAAACTCTTCGCTGAGCCTATTGAACCTAGATGTCCTATAAATATAGCAATAGTGAATAGCGTTAATGATTTAATGACGTAGGAAAATGCCTGACGTACTTCCGCGTTGGGTTTTTCCCGAAATTTTGTGTTCTACCATTCACTTCCTCTCCATCCACCTCTGTTTTACCGTAGTTATCTCTGGCCCGAGAAGCTGGGGCTAAAGAATTCAGATTGGTCCTGCTGCTGGTGTCTACGGCCCTGCGTGGAGACTCCGAGACGGGACTTCTCTGTACGGGAGGTTTCCAGTCCCTGGTAGGCGGACCCAGTAAGTTCTCTTGCCTCTGTTGTTCTGGCATGCTGTGTGAAGCAAAAGGAGTCAACATGAAACAAAACATCTTGCCTGAGTAAAGGATTGAGACTTCAGTGCGTCTCGTTCGCTATTCGCTTATACTAGAGACTTTCATGGAAAATTCATTATGTCTAAAAACTTTTTTGATTAGACTCGTAATAAATAACTGTGCGGTACAAGAACGGCGCTTTTTAGATTTTTAAAATCGGACAATTAGTGGCCGAGATATAAATCTTTGAAATATGAAAACTTCATCATTTTTGTTAAACAGAACAAAAGGCTTATAGCGAGGTTGTGATCTTCTCTATGTCATCTGTTAAATTCAAACCATTTCGACGGATAAAAATGCATGTATATTTGAAGCAGGGGTGGCTGTGCACGAATAGCGAATAAAGAACTGAGAGCTTTATACGCGTATGGGCGAAGCTGTGGTTATGGGCGGATACCGCAGGAAAGAATTGCGTCATATACGCTTAAAGATAATTTCACAGGAACTGGCCGTAACAATTGAATTGAAGTATTCTTTCTAACATGTTACCAACCACACGAAGGTATAACAATATTATCATTTTTGTCACCGTTTCGCGATAATTGAATCTATAAAATAGTTTTATAGCTTTAGCTAAAAACTACTCCACTGCCCCATAATCGGACAGCAACCAGGAGCTATGACATGCCGCAGAAACGTGAACAGTAATTGCCATCCTATCATTACAAATGAGACTTCCACTATTGCTTTCACAGTCAGCAGCACTGTGGCGTCTGCTTCTCAGGGAAACGTCCCCGGTTCGAATCCTACGGACAGATAGGAAAGATTTATAACATTTACTTTACTTTCTTTTTTTTTCAGTGTCTCAACGATACTGTCCTTTGGCTTCTTGGGTAGAGAAGTCCGACCTACAGCCTTCTCGGATAAGTGCGAATATATTTTGAGGTGCCGTATGTACGTTACGCATGTCAAACACTCACTGGCACTTAAAAATCGGATGAAGAGTATGTAAAAAAAAAAAAAAAAGCCGCTGTCCGGGCAAAATTTCCAAATTCAAATTTTCTACTCTAAATCTCTTCTCTCTATACTCAACAGGCACTTAAAACCAAGATAATCCTACTTTCCTAGGGATTGAGCGGCCACAGATATGGTTATACATGTATAGATTTAAAGAAAAAGATTGTCCCCTTCCTCTCCCATCTTGTTCTCTCCTTCCCCCACCTTCCTCCCCGTCCCGTTGTTTTGCTCAAGCCCTTTCCGTACTTTCTTCCATCCGCTTGTCTCTTACTCACTTAAACAGTAGAGCTTGCTTTGGCTGAAGGTTTGGGGAGGTTTGCTTAGGAGACAGATGTACTTCTGTGATGTACCTCTGAGGTTGCTGTTGCTGGTTTTGTCGTTGTTGCTGTTGTTGTTGTTGTTGCTGTCGTTGTTGTTGTTTTTGATGTTGTTGTTGTCGTGGTTGCTGTTGCTGCTGTAATTCCCGCCGTTGCTGCCAGGGCTCACGAGCGATCTGTTTTTCCAGCAACCTGTGCCGCTCTCGCTGAAATTGTGGCATTTGTTCACGTTGCCATTGCTGCTGTTGCTGCTGTTGTTGAGTTAACTGTTGCCTTTCTTGATATTGCTGCTGCTGTTGTTGTGCACCAAGTTGTGATGGTGTCGGCTTTGTTGATGCTAATGATGCTGCTGCAGATAGTGAGGCTGGGGGTTGAATATGTTCCTCTTGATCAATCAGCTTATTTGGCTGAGCCGAAGAACGTCTCCGAGTCATCTCTGATGGTCCTCGTTCTTGCTGTTGATATCGTGGACGTTGTTGTTGTTGTTGTTGTTGTTGATACTGAGATGAATATTGATCGGCCTGAGACAGAAGCAGATCTTGCTTTGATCTGCGTTGACGTTGCCTTTGTTGCGATTGTTGTTGTTGTTGATGTTGTTGTTGTCGTTGTTGATGTTGTTGTTGTTGACAATCTTGATCCAGTAACAACTCTTGCTGTGATATCTTGTGATGCTGCTGTTGCAGATGCTGCTGCCGCGAAGGTTTGGTTGGATAAGGTCTTGGTCTGGCTGAAGGTGGGGCTTGCTGTGAGGCCGATTGTGCAGGCAGGTCGGATCCCTCGTAAGCAGAAAGCTCAAAGCTGAGAACAAGTATACAAACAGACATAATTATTCACAGACATGTTAGATCTGCACTACATTTACCACTCTCACCTATTATCAATGCATATGACCCATGATCTCCGATTATAGTATTTTTCTATGGCCCACTTCCGGTTTACGGAAAAAAAATGGTGGACTGTAATTTCTCGGTTTGTTCCACAAATGACGAAAAATGATATTATTAGAAGCCAAATATACAAGTATAAAACGCTGTTAATGTCATCCCGTTCTTACTTCATCTCTCTCTCTCTCTCTCTCTATCACACACACACACGCACACACGACACACACACACATATACATCTAAGAATGCCCTCTCTCTCTCTCTTGACCTCAGCTCTGGAGCAGATATCTACAACTATGGCACTCCAGCCCTCTTTGCTGTCCATCCCCCTTACCGGTTCATTGTTACAGATTGTGCTATTGATTGTGCTATCTGTTCAATCTGTCAGTAAATCATTGTGTTGTCCTTTGTCTTCCTAGGCTATTTCGGCCCTCTATTTCTCCACACAATATCTGTTTTGTGTTTGATTTTTTTTGCAGGCCATTTTTCCTGCTTATGTGTCCAAGAAATTTCAGCTGCCTCTTTCAGATCACCAATGTGATCTTTTATGTTCAGACCTCTGAATTTGTTTTTCTAATTTTCACATATAGGTTTAGTATAAAAGCTGTAAGAACATCTCTCATTGTACAATTTAACCGGTCTGCCGTTGTCTAGGAGGGGCCACGGTGGAGATATGCGCTATATAGCAGTTATTAACCTTTCCTCATAAACAAGAGGTTCACAGTTGCCCCGCCCTCTTTCTGAACGACTCTTGCGTCTGGGATGATTGACAGCAAGGAACCTGCAACGTCTAGAGGTGATTGGTTGGTCAGTATTGTCTTCATATCGCCGTGAACGTTGATTGGCTGAATCTGTTGATTGACGACAAATGTTTTGAATGAGGTTAAATTCTTGAGAGGACATCAGAATGAAAACGGCTATACTGGAATAAAGATAACATTAACTCCCAAACATTAAAATTAATTGCTGAAATCTTTGCAGTTCTACCCGTTTATCTTCTCTGTAGCAAACAATGGTTTCTGGTCGGTTCTGGAGACTAAACTGCAAACTTACAAGCCACATTTGTTGTCTTTACTGATTCAAAGTTACAAAAAAATCAAATCTGAGAGCGTGAATACATTTTACAAAATCCAGAGATAACAGACACGGCTGTTAAAGAGTTAAAGGCATTTTAAATGGAAAATGGGTTTTATTGCAGATAGTAAAGCTATAAATGAGAACATGCATGGACATGTCTCAATCCTATAATTCATAGTTATTTCATGAAATGTTGCTTTGCGGTGTTATTCCTGCATGGTTGGCTCAGGTGTATTAGATTTAACAACAACATCAACAACAACAACAACAACAACAGCACCACCACCACCACCATCACCACCTTTACAAACGACAACCACCACCACCACCATCACCACCACCAATACAAACAACAGCAATAGCAACAAAAATAATAACATTATTGTTAAGTGTTTTTGCTTTGTTTTGTGATACGTGTGATATAATTGACGATGGTTGTTCTGATAATAACCATTATGAGTTAAAACATTTGGAGCTTCTATAATATAATTTATTCAATGTTTGATATATATTTAAGCTATATTAATGAATTAGTTTTTGCATTGGGTTTCATAGCCAGTCAGCGATCTCCGCAGTTCTTTTGAGAGTCAAGCCAGTGAGGACTGACAATGATGATAAAGTAACAAAACAAAACAACACAAACAAACCTTACCTGGACATCCAAAATCCTCTCCAAAGCCTTCATCAAAGATGTCTTCATCAGGACCACCACCATGAACATCACCATCATAACAACCACCATCATCATTACCAGGATCATCATCGACATCTTCATCCTCTTCGTCGCCATAATCATCGTCATCATCACATTCTTCATCGTCATCAAAACACCGACATGTGCACGGGTCATACATCTCACACGTGCATACATACTCCACATCCCTGGACCCCTGACAATGATCCCTCTCACGAGGGCGGGATCTCTCCGACGGCCTTGCAGCCAGCACACTCGACTCAGCGCCATCTTGCAGAGGACCCCTTTGCTTCGAACTCCACGAATAACTTTGTGCCACATGTGGTTGGGTCTGTGGTCGTTGTACAAATGACAGCGTGTCCTCTTCCTTAGCAAGTTTCTGAACTCCAGGCTGGGAAGGTGGCTCACCTCTATAACAGATTGGTCGCTGATGTTTGGGACGCCCTCGAAAACTGGGGTTCAAAGGATGGGTTTTGGTGGTATTGTCGACAGGTAGAAGAGGACGAGGCGTGTACTGGTCGTAGAAATAGTCTTCGGCTGTCTCTGAAGGGAATAACATTCCATCACAATATAGTAAGATAAAACAAGATAAGATCACAGATCAGGTCGGGCCAGATATGATTAGATGGGTTGAGATATAACATAAAATCAGATCAGATCATCAAGTCAGATAAGATAAAAAGAAATGAGATGATATGACATGGGATGAGATAAAATAAGATTAGATAGATAAAATAAGAGAAAATAAGAGTTTCTGTCTTGTCAGACTGGGAAAGGATATAATTATTTGTTGGAGTTTCCTATTCACTATTACACTATGTTGCTATCTTTCTAATGCTCACCCATCTTCTTATACTTTCATGTACTCACAATCTTTTCGTCCTTTCGTCCGCCCGCCGATCCGTTCACCCACCACCGATTGATCCATCCATCCAATCTTCCATCCATCTATCCTTTCTTTCCATCCATCCATCCACCCATCCATCCATCCATCCATCTATAGCTATCCATCCATCATCCATCCATCCATATATTCATCCATCCATCCATCCATCCATGCTCTAAGCATTTATAAACACATATACCCAGAGAAACACACACACATACACACATACACGCGGACTTACCCACAGAAACAGTGTCTACCTCACCCCCATCCAATACTTTCACCGAGCCAGGGCAGTAATCGGTCATGTAAGCCCATAATACGTGATGGAGGAATCGATATTGCTCCTGTGCGATATGGATGATATCGATATACCTTGTGTTTTGTTGTTGTTGTTGTTGTTGTTGTTGCTGTTATTGTTGTTGTTGTTGTTGTTGTTGTGTTTGACAATGATTTTGATGATGTTCATGATGATGACGAAGAGCCAAGTGGGCTCGAAAATTTGGCCAGCGATATCAGTTTACTTGATTAAATCAATATCAAGTTCTTCATATTGTTTTATTTTTTTCCTCTTTTATTTGACGTATTTGATTAGTTGCCGGTGAACAGTCGTCGTAATTTTAAGACATTTTTTATTAAATGACAATGACGATGCTGATTATGAGCTTTGCAGAACAACTCATAACATTTTGAACAATTTCAACTTATCGATTCTTCAGACTTGTATTTGTTGGTTTATTTCAATGTCTCTACATAGTTATCGGCTGACGGTCCTTATCATAAAATTTAAGAAATGTACAAACAATAACACTGAAGACGATGATGATGATGATGAATGAGATTTCGTTTTATTGTCATCAAAATATTGATGTTGTTACATATTGTCTCGATTATTATTATTATGATTATTATTATTATTATGGTCATTGGTCATTATTATTCTAGTTTTCAATACATTCAAGTTCCATCCTTTAACATTACCGTTATTGATTGTCGCTATTTTGTGTTGATGTGTTTTAATGCAGTCTCTTATGTGGTCTGCTATTATTTGTCACTGATGCCGTTTGAGATAATCTTATTATTTTTATAATACTAGAGGACTGGAGGGTCAATGCGTCAGGGTTTGCGTCACCTGGTATGTGCATTGTGTCAGAGTGCACCAGTTTGCACCAAAACTGACTTATATCTTCAAGACATAAAGCTGTTGAAATCAACCAGTCTTGGCTCAGATTGGTGCAGACTGACATGTTGCTGACACAGGTGAACCGAACACCCGCCCTGATGCCTGACCCTCCAGTCCTCTATATATGTAAACTTTCAATCTTAAGAAATTAAGATTATCTCGGCTGTAAATGCCTGCCCTTTTGTTGTTGTTGTTGTTGTTGTTGTTGTTGTCGTCGTCGTCGTCGTCGTCGTCGAAGATGTTGTTTCATACAGCTGATTTTTAATGCAATTACTCATATATTCAATAAAAAAAAAAAAAAAAAGAAAATTACAATATTTTGGTCACATCAAACGACGCAACACGATCTGTAAAAGGTATACTGGAAGGGTAGATCGAGGGAACACGAGCGTGAGGAAGACAGCGGAGTGTGTGGATGGATGACATCAAGGACTGGACGAATCTATTTTTGGAGGAAAGCAACAGAAGAGTAGAGGAAAGGGAGAGATGGCGAGTCATTTCAAGTCAATCTCGAGAGAGATGACACAGGATGATGATGACTCACATAGTCTGACACTATCTGAGGCCGGCGCCGTTTGAGATACTTCACGGTGTGGTAGAGATCCACCTCCCCGTCTTCCCGGTATCTTTCGCACAACACTGCGCATGCGCAAAACAAACCGGAATCGGTGGCCCCGTCAGAGCAGACGATCACAATAGGTCTAGATCTTCTGGAAAACCCCAAAATGCCCTGTTTAAGAATACTGACGAAGTTACACAAGGACTCTTACTTAAAACATAAGAATCTTGCAAATACTCAAAGGAAATATTCTTTAAAGATAATGTTTGCATAAATAAATGACAACATGTAAACAAATAAATAAATAAATGAACATATAAGTAATAAATACTAAACAAATAAATACGTAAATAAATAAATTATCGAATAAATAAATAAGTGGTAAATAAATAATAAATAAATAAACAAACAAACAAATAAATACACTAAATATAATTGGATAGATAGATCGACAGACTGCAGAGAGACTGGCAGATAGACTGACAGATTAAGACAGGCAGAGTCCCTAACCTATTAGCTACAATCTGCCAGTCTGTCACCAGAGCCATCAAATCTAACAGGTCAGCCTGGCACTCCTGAGAGACCTGTTGTCCAGCTTGGCTCAGAGGGTCCGTTTGGGAGGTCAGCTGTCTCATTTGAAACTGTGGGCAACACAGCATTTGGACATGTGAGGATGTCGGTTAGGGTTAGGTTTGGATTAGATTTAGTGTCAGGGTCAGAGTTACACTTAGAATTATTGTAAAGGTTAAGGTTAGCTTTGGATTAGACTGAGTGTCAGGGTCAGAGTTACAGTTAGAGTTACTGTAAAGATTAGGATTAGGGTTAAGTTTGGTTAGTGTCAGAGTCAGAGTTACGATAAGAATTAGGGTTACTGTAAAGACTAGGGTTTGGATTAGAGTTAGGATTGGCGTTAAGGTTAGGATAAGAGTTAGACTTAGGCTTAAGGATAGAATTAAAGTTTCAGTTGAGGTTGGAGTTAGGAACAGGGTTCTATTGTGTTGAATCGCTGCTATATGGGGAACAGAGATTATTATAATTAGTGAGGGAGCATAGTGGTAGCTCCAACTTAATCTGCAGGAAGGTTAGTAATTAGTAAAGAAGATGTTAAGAAATCTGTCTGTTAAAAGCCAAATGTCTCAGTTGATCAGTCTTTTGATTGATAGTTTAATTAATTGATTGCTTATTTCATTACTTATTTACTCAATTAGCTAGTCAGCTAACTACTTCTTTAGCCAAATGATTTGATCCCTGGCTCTTTTTTTCATTGTTAATTTGTTAGATATTTTGCATATTAGTTCTTTCCTGAATTAGTCCTTTATTTTATTGGCTAGTGTATTATTTAATTAAAAGGTTCAAATCTCGTCTGTCCAGTCCAGCTTTATCCCTCACTTACACATGTCCATAGAAACAGAAAAAATCAAACAAGTGAAGCCCTCTGTTAAAGGTGAATAATTCGTTAAATTACAGGCATCTTCAAATGCATATAACCCGGGAACCAATAGAGATGGGCACACCAATTTGGTACTATTTATTAAAGTTCGATTTGTCCTCTATCCATTGCAAATTTAGCTATCAGCAAAATGTGTCAGCAGAAAAACAAAACTTCAACGAACTAAGGCTGTCTTCTATGGAGAAACAATGCTTTAAATGCATCTCCTGAGAAAGTGCTTCAAAAGCATGTTCAATTGCTTATAATTCGGGAACAAGAAAGTAAAAATATCTATTGGTGCCATTTAAACGCTTGAAATGTCCTCTATCCAATACAACTTTACCTCTCAGAGGCGCTTGTCAGCAGAGATAGAAATAGTGAAGCAACTAAAAACGCTGTCTTAAATGGAAATAATGCTTTTAAACGCACAGTATGAAAGGGATTCAGAGGCATCTTTAATTGTACATCAGCTGGGAACAAAAGAGACAGAAACACAAATCTGGTACCATTTTAAGCTTGATATGTCCTCTATGCAATGCAACTGCAGTCCTTAGATTCTCGTTTCAGCAGGGTTAGAAATACTCAAAGTTCCGAAGAGAGTCTCTTTATGTAATACACTTGGTAATTCTTTTTGTAAGTAAACTATTCCATTATTTTACTTACTTAACCACTCATTGCGTTACTTAAGCCGGCCACTCCATTCTTTAATCAACGTATTAAATGAAATAGTCAGTTGGTGACTTAGTGAATTACTCCCACTTTTCCTCGATCTGCGGTATTTCTGCTTGTGTTGTATGAATGTTTGTTATATTGTTAATAAACCATGTCTCATCTCTTCACAAAGTAATTGCTTTTTGATGACAAATGAAATTTATCATGTTATCTTTTATCTCACGTCACCTTACATTCTCTTGTCTTATCTATTATATTATTTTATGTTATCCTATTTTGTTTCATTTAAAGTTAGTTTACATTACCTTACCTTACTTTATCTTACTTTACTTTACCTTACTTTACCTTATCTCACATTACCTTACCTTGTCTTACATTCCCTCACCTTATCATATTTTTTCTTACCCTCTCCTCGGCTACGCCCCACCTCACCTCATCTTGCCTTATCTTACCTTATCTTATCCTTCTTCCCTGACCTTGCCTTGCTTAGTCCTATCTTCTTTTATGTCATCTTATCTTTTTCTGTCTGTATTTAAATCGATATTATCTTATGTCTTATCTTATGCACATCTGCTTACATGTCTGATTGCCCGTTTCTCCAGCCCTGTATATGTGTCTACACATATCTTCAAGTTACGGACGGTGATCCGATCCCGGCTGTAGGTTTTCACATGCTCTATGGTCAGATAGTCAAACTTGCGGGCCCCAGCCAGGGGAAAATACTGTTCCTGATTGTCTCTCTTGCAGGAGCCAAACATCACGATGGTTGTGACCTAAGGGAGGTAACCGAGGAAAAAAAAAAAGAAGATTGACTTTTCTTTGCTGGCGAAAGTGCTCTTTTTTGAACGAGCCAAACTTAATACTGGTCTGGCTCTATGGGAGAAAATCCAGAAGAAAGTTGATTTCATTCACCACTCTTTCTCATCATACATGATCTCATACAAGTACCCACCGCTCCTTAGATATTGATAATTATCTTGAAAAGCAAGACCGTTCCCTTACATGAGGGTGATAATGATGATGAAAAATTCTAACTCCAAGAATAATATTATTTTATTTATTTTTAGAAAACATTGAAAACCCTCCTACACAGTAAGCAATCATTTAATTAACATTTTCTTTCGTACACATCAGTACCCTATTTACATTTTGATGTGTTAGCTTTGTTGCTCTGAAGAAGAATCAAGCTGACTTGAAAATTTGGCCGAGTTGACTATTAACATCGATATCAGGTTCTTTATATGTTATTTGCTTTTTAAAAATTGTTCAATTAGTTGCCGGTTAGACAGTCTTTTTATATTTTATAATGATATTGCCCCGATGAAGAGCCAAGCGGGCTCGAAAATTTGGCTAGCGATATAATTTTATTGTCTTAACGCAATTCAAAAATCTTCATATTGTTTTTCAACTTTTTTGATGTATTTGATTAGTTACCGGTGGACAGTCGTTTAAAGTTTAAGACATTTTTCGTAAAATGATGATGATGATGATGATGATTTTATATGTTTTCATTATTGCCCCGACGAAGAGCCAAGCGGGCTCGAAAATTTGGCAGAACATTAACAACAATATTCGATCTAAGTTCTTTGTATATGTTATTTGCTTTTTTTAATTGTTTGATTAGTTACCGGTCGAACAGTCGTATATATTTTTCGTAAAATGATGTTTTGATTGTCGCGATACAGATTTTGATCTGATCCCGGTAGAAGCTTGTGTTTTCCACTCACCTCTTTCGTGATTTCTATTATTATTACTTGGAATGTGATCTTTGATCCATAAGCATGTTAGATTTTTCAAAATTTTGCAATCTCCTTGTACAGCTGTTGAAGACCAAGAGAC
>JBCEWB010117517.1:0-11607 GCA_039654565.1 Peronia peronii
GGATGGATGGATGGATGGATGGATGGATGGATGGATGGATGGATGGATGGATGGATGGATGGATGGATGGATGGACCCGTGTACGCATTGATCCCTGGGTGGAAATTGACGATTAGCATATTGACTACTTCAGATTCTGAAATGATTTACGGATAAGCGCATGATGGATAGAGAAATAGATTTCCTGATGTATACGTGTAGGTATTTGTTTATGGAGGGACAAATGGATGATATAATCGTTCTGTCTGTACGTTCGCAGGAGGACAGTTTGGCAACGCCATGATCTTCCCTATCGGAGGTCTTCTCTGTAGTGAACTGGGCTGGGACTCAGTCTTCTATGTTATGGGTGAGTAATCCCTGGACTATTGGTAGCAAAGTGAAGTTTGATGGTCTGTCTATCTGTCTGTCTGCCTGTCTGTCTGTCTGTCATTCTACCTATCTGTCTATCTACTTACTGTGTGTCTGTCTTCAGATATCTTCTGTCTATCTGCCTGTTTTCAGTTTGTTTGTCTGACTGTCAGTCTGTCTGTTATCTGTCTGTCTGTCTATTTTAAATATCTCTGTCTGTCTTCGTATTTGTCTGTTCTTCTGCCTTCAATGTGATTGTCTATCTGTTTGTATGTCACTTTGTCTGTCTTTCTTTCTATCTGTTTGTCTCTCTTACGATCCATCCTTACGTGTCGGTCTTTTGTTTGTCTGTTTTTCTGTCTATCAGTCTGATTTCCACTCCCTGCGTCTTACAGGTGCTATCGGTGTGGTTTGGTGCATCCTGTGGTTCTTCTTAGTCTTTGACAGCCCCGCCCTGTCCAAAAGGATCTCCCCCCTGGAAAGAAGTTACATTGAGCATCACGTCACCTACAGGGACGGTCAGAAACAGGTGGGTACAGACCTTTTCCGAAATGCAGGGCAATGAGAGTGATCGCTCTTGCCCAAACAACCGCTGGGTAGTTTTCCTGGCCATTGTAAAGTTTTCACCTGCGCAAACACATTGCAGACCGAGTCGGATCGGTTCAGAGACGGGTACATTATGTTTTGCGCACTTAGACAACATTTGGAGTCAGTAGTGTTCATTTTGTTCAAAAGTGCGTCAGTCGCGATTGCTCAGCGAAAGACGTCGTCTTTTTGTTAATGCTTTACACTTTTCGACTGAACTCTTCGGCTGCTAGGGACATATACAATAAAATAAAAGATTTAGACATCATTTCAAAGTTAGATCCAGTGAATCGACCTTGGCACAGGGAAAACAGGGCATTCTGTAATCCCATGGATGTCAGCCCTTGAAGTGCTGGCTGAGACATTGATTTTAATAACTGAGAAACAACAGAATAAACTTTTAAATAGTCTTGGCTGTGAAAGAGTTAACAACGAGTGCCGTTTTATGCTCAAACAGTCTTAATAGAGCAAAAAGAAAAGATTTGTCACGGCAGTGGAAAAATGACCACCCAGAAACAAAGTTCAGAGGAAAAATTCTGTTTCGTTACGAAAGGGTCTATTTATTTGCGTTCACCGGCCCTACTTGCCCCTATTTCCGGGGATTTTGTGGTCGAGGGTCATAGCATTTGCCTCCTGATAAAAGTGATGCGCGTTTGAATCCTATCCGGGGATGGGGAAGAATAGAACTTGCATTTTTTTTTTTTTTTTAGTTGCTCAGCGATCCATAGGCTTCTTGGGTAGGAAAACCCGACGTCTAGCCCTCTCGCATGATGGCTAAAAATATTTCGGAGAACCCGTGTGTGCACTACGCAGGTTAATAAATCCCTGACAGTTGTATCGGATAAAGAGCATAAAAAGACACGGCTGCCCGGGCAAAATTTCCAAAATTCTCAAATTTCTACTCTCCTTTTTAAAAAGTTCTTATGACCAGGATTCTGCTCTGAAGATTCAAAGGCTGGAAAAAAATGAAAAAAATAAAGACATCGAGATGTATGAATTTGAAAATTTGTACATGTGAGTGTATGATGGGTCAGTGAATAATAAAGTGAGTAACTGCTTGATTTTGTTTAAGGGGGTGTATGAGCGTTTGCCAATGTGATTGTATATGTACATGTGTGTTTTAATGCGAGTATAACTCCATATTTTGTGTCTCGTAGTGAGTGTGCAGATTGTATGTGGGCAGGGGTATGTGTGTGTACGCCGGTCTGTCCGTATACGAGGCAGGTGGAGAGAGAGAAATGAGTGAGTATTTATGTCTGATTGTACGGTGAGGATTCTGTTGTCAGCGCTGAAGAGAGAACAAATAACCAGACAGACAGGCAAAGAGACAGACAGACATGCAGGCATACACTCATACAGACAGATAAGTAGACAGGCAGATAGAGAGAGACAAACAGGTAGACAGACAGACAGGCAGACAGACTCACACACAAAGACAGCTAGACAAACAGGCCCATGTTTTACGAGAATATTGTGCACTACGCTATACCATACATCAACACAACCTACATGTGTATTCTCAACAGTCTGAAATCAAAGACAGGAACATTACTACAAGAAGACAAACAAACTTACAAAGACTTGAGAAATTGTTTAAACCAAGAATTTACTTTCAGAATCAAAACTGATCCAAATTTTCTATACACCTAGCATTATCATACAAGATAATTACATTGATGATATGCAAATATTCACACCAATCCTGAAAGAGCCCTGAAGCAAGTAACAGGCATAAAAAGGATTCATCATTTGTGAAATGTTTATATACGTGACCGAACGAATGGTTGTATGGGTCCACAGGTCGCTACCCCAGAATTTTAGCTGAAAAAAATGCCATCTTAGCAACAAGGGTACGATGACAACGTGCGGTTTTCAGTCAGTCAATACAACGAATGGGAACCATCTGTTTTTTTTAAACACAATTGTGTGATACCAGAAAGGTATTTCTATATTTGAGCACAAATGAAAAATCAGAATGTCAGAATCCTGCTGACAACGCAGAGACCAGTGTCTTCTCTCGGGTTAGTGTGTTAACTTATCCAGATTATGCGGCATATAGATTTCTATGTATCATCTAAGAGAACACACAATCAAAATGATCGACGTTGTTGTCACATTTATAACACTATTTAAAATGGTTTTGAGTTAATCTGAAGCGTGTCAATCTAAACTACTAAGTAGTTTCTATGATGGGGCTGATATCAATGTTTTAATACATGTCAGTCTATCCTTTAAAGCGGTATAATATTGGTATCAAGTTTATGTTCACATTATATTTTTGTTGGAGAGGAGCTATAATGCAAAGTAGAAAGTAAGCCTGTTCTTGACCACATCACCCTCTTGACATTTCTAGGGTTAATATTATCGTGCCATGCATGTTGAATATGCATTATTGGCTAAACCTCATGTTCAATAGAAAATAGGCAAAAGTTGGGTCTTGACCATGCACTATGGGGTGAAAAAAATGAATTCTAAACTTTATCTCTAATAGAAGATAGCGCAAAGTTGAGTCTTGAACATGTACTATTGGTAAAAAAAGAAAATTCCTCTAAACTTCATCCTCAACCGAAATAGGCAAAAAGCTGAGTTTTATCCCTCTGCTATAATTACACCTGTTGACTCAGGTGTCAAAGAAAGGAAGAAAAAAAGTGTAGGACTCAGGGAAAAAAGGGTTGGCGTGGATTTACTTGTGGCTACCTAACTCAGAGGAAGTTATAATGCAGGACTTCCATTTTTCTGGCTGGTCTTGCTAGTATAGTAAGACGGATCAACAAATATTTACACAATACATAAACATTTTTGATAAATACAAGAATATTGACACATTTTATTAAGATTTCGCGTATGATTGCAATGCAAAATGTATCAATGCAAAAATGTATCCATACAAGACAACTAGGATATATTTAAATATTTTCATTAAATTGCATGGTAACAATATTATTTCTCATCATCGGTGTCTGCAGGGACTGAACTAACACAAAGTGGAAGAAAGTGTTGAGAAAATGAGTTTTTAATTTTAATTTGTTTTCCCTTTTCATTGTATCTCTGATTCTTTCGTTTCATTTCCTCATTTCTTATCGCCTGTATTTTTTCTTTCTTACCAAGCCCATCCTTCCTTACTCTCTTCCTTTATTTTTCTATATCCTGTCAGCTCCTTTTTTCTGTTTCTCTTTTTTCTTTCTCTTTTTCTTTCTTGCATTCTGTCTTTTCTTCCATTCTTTCTTTCTTTTTTTCATTTTTCATTCCTTTTTTCTTTCTTCTTTCTTTCTTTCTGTCTTTTCTTTCGTTCTTTCTTTCTTTTTTCTTGTTAATATTTCTTTCTTTTTTCTTTCTTTCTTTCTTCTTTCTCACTTTATATCTTTTCTTTCGTTCTTTATTTCTGTCTTTCTTTTGTTCTTTCTTTCTTTTTTCTTTTTTCATATTTCTTTCCTTCTTTCTTTCTTTCCATCTTTTTTCTCTCATTCTTTCTTCCTGTCGTTGAGCCCCTACATTTCTTCAGTCCTGGTAGACCTCCCTTCTTCTCCCTCCTCATCAGATTCCCTTACTTTTCTCACACCTATCAAAATGTTTATTGAAAGCTGCTAAATACTTCTCATTTATTTGACTGAAAGGATACAAATAATCAAATAAGAACTGAGACAAACCTGACAAAACAGCAAGTAATTGTTTACATTTCCATGTACATATTATATATAAATCATTGTAGTATGTAGAAATAGTCAAAATGCCTGTACAAGGATTATTTTAACTAAAACATCTATGTTGTAAGGTTACTTTCAAAAGAGATAAAATATATATGACTTGGTCACATTCCGAGAAAACAGCATGCATCTGTTTGATTTAGACAGAACATCTTATTTTCTTGAGTATTTTCATTTCAACAATCAGCATAAACAATGAGATATTAAAATCAGAAAGAAGAAAACAAACAGGCAAACAAACAAACAAACAAGTAAATAAAATAAATACATAAATTAAACAACAATAGAAATAAATTTATAGTTAATCACCAACCTGCGATAACAATCGAAGGGAAATAATGCATGAAACATAAAACTGGTTCACTTCCCATTTCAAGGGAAAGAATTAACATTTAATTGCGCGATAATTTATTATATTGAATATGTTTAACAGCGCTTAGATAAATAGTATATGTGGAACTGATAATCATAACCTGCTCAGTGCTAAGCAACAATATGACCTAGCTAGGGGTAATGGATCAGCGTAGTTGGCAGGAATAAAAGATATTGACCATAAGGATTGGTGGATGCTAATCAGACCATACAATGTTTACTTTTTAAGCTATATAAAAAGTAATATGCTCATAATGGACCTAAAGCTCAGTGTTAAAAAAAAGTGACCTTTCTCAAATCTAGTGATAATATACTTAGAAACTTATTATTGTCAATTTTCCATATTATTATAGATTAACATAACGCCATATACATGTATACAAGTGATATCATCTGGAAAAGCACCCAACATCCAAAAAGTACATTTTAATAATTAACAAACACAGAAGCACTTTTACATATACGCACGCACACACATCCAATATGAAAGCTACAAAGATTTCACACTTTCTATTATTTTTGTTCGAGTTAACATAGCTCAAACACAACAATAAAAGGAACAGTGGGCCGCTCCCTCTCCAATGTTAAAAACTTCTGGCACGATAACTGTGCTTGGTGTTAACTCCAAATCATATATAACATATCAAACAGTATACAACCATTTTATATGGCAGCAGGTTCACGAACTTTTTTATTTATGTATTTATTCATTCATTTATTTATTCATTCGTTGCTATTACTAATTTCTTTTTAATTCGGTTCCTTTTTTTTTTTTCAACTAGTTCTCCGAGATAAAGGCGGACTCTCCAAAATTGTTTAATAATATGGACTTGAAGCCTACATGATTTTGTTTTGGCTCTAGCTTGTCCAGTCCTGATGGTTACATTTAGAGGAAGCATATTTGCTGACCAGACGAAGTGGCCAAACTTGTGCAAGATCAGGCCCAACTAACACATACATCTACTACTATCGCTGCTACATTGTAAGAAGATTGTGACTCTAGACAAGTTATTCAAATTCGAGCCTGGAGCAGCAAGACAAGGAGGACTTGACTTGGATCTGGGAGTTGATTGCTCCGAGTTTGGAACTTTTTTTTTTTTTAGAGTTGTCAAGCCCGAGTTGATCTGGATTTGAGTTTGCCGAGTTTAACTTTGACAGCTTTGCCTTTCTTGATTGTGAGTTAAAGAAATGTCTTGAACGTAGTGAGAGAAGGCTTCCTGTCATTAGGGAGCATGAGTGTGCATGATACGGTGTCAACACTGATTCAGAGGATACCTATTATTGTGGCACTCCAAACTTACGCAATTGTTACCAATGCAATATATGATTCCTTGAATCATGACTTCATCTCTCGACTCTTGAAATCGAGCTCTTTGAAGAGCTGAGTGATGCGATCGAAGGAATCCGGATCTGAGTACATGGGGTTGGATGAGATAGCACTTGCTCCAAGGATTCGGTAGCGCTCGCTGGCAGCTTGGACGTGTCGGATGACGATATAGATAGGCACGTGACGTGTGGGACTGTCGTCATTGGGCAGAATCTCATCGCCAATGGTCAGCAGCACGTGGTCTCTGGGCACAGGATGCTCCGTATTCTCTTCATGTTTCTTCAGAGCGTCTTCGAATGTTTTGTAATCGAAAATTTTGGTTTTGACTTTGCGTTTTCGACTGCTCCGGGGCAATGCCTTACTAGAAGCCACCCCATCGGAAGAAAAGACCCGAGGGCGGCATCTTCGCTCGACATAAATGTCTCCATCTTCGAAACTCAGAACAATACCGGCCTCCATATTCCACAGAATTTCTCTAATATACTCTCTGTATTTCTCTTGCACCTTATGCTCATCGACAGGAGGAATTTCTATCTCTAAAGCCGGCTCTGATCCTCTCAGCTCTATCTGTATTCTCTCTGTGCTGATTTCTCCATGGTAGAGTCGGCATCTGTTTTGGTAATGGGATGTCAAGGTCTTACTCAGAGCTACATAGTGAGGCGTCCCATACAGGACTTGCATGTGCATGAGTTCTGTGCCAGACCTAGGTTGGTAGCTCACAGGGTTCATCTCCTGCCTCTCCCCCAGCCTGGGAGAGAAGTACATCTGGTTGTTGCTGGCCGTCGACTTGCTCTGACTATCGGCAACAGCCGAACTATAGCAGCCTTGGGGTGACATTTGTTCCTTGACAGGCAAATAAAAAGCGGGACTTTCCGTTTTCAGATGAGCCTGCACAAGGCTGTAGCCACTACCTAAGTGTCCATTGTCGCATGGCTGGTGACAGGAAGCGGCACCGACCTCGGTTTTCAAAGAGTTGTTCAGAGACTTGTCGTTGTACTCAGATGTGGACACTCTACTCTCATAGGTCTGGGTTGTGGAGCTGCCATTGAAAAAACATAGCTGTCCGGCCAAGGAATTACAAACGCCAGTATGATTCCCTGGATATGTAAAAGGCAGAGTAGTGTATTTAGGTCTGCCAGATGCTGTCGGTTCGCCTTGTCTCAGAGTCGGAGCTTGATCGGTGGTCAGTGCTGTGGTAAAAAATGGTGTTTCATGTTTGATGTCTGTCTGCATGCAAGCACTGTCAGCTGCCAGAGTTATCGCATAATTTCCGTGCAGGGTTCGAGGAGTGACTGGCTCTGTGCTAGAGAACTGTGGTAGTGGGTCTGATTCGTTTTCACTATCCATTTCAACATCAGTAGGATGATACCAAAGCCCATCGCTGCTTCTGGCTGAAGCTCCAACCTCTGGCTTTGGTGCCACCAGCTGGATCATATTCTTTGATTCGTTTTCTAGAATCTCCCTCAAAATCGTAGTTTGTGGCATGGGAGAGCCCGCAGCTTCGTCGCCGAGCAACCCTTCCAGCTCGGGAATATTTCCACTCTGTTGCTCACAGACGTCACTTCGGATATTGAGAGGATGTGACCAAGGCAAATTTCCTAGGGGTGAAACGGAATCGGATCGACTGGTGTCGGTTGGAGTAGGTGCCTCCCTTGTGCAGGCGAAGTCTCCGTCCATGGTACTCACCAAACCCGCAGTTTTATGAGTTGGACTCAAGTTGGGACGTTCATATTTTCCGTCAGAACTCTCATCACGAATGAACTGGTAAACTCGATAAGGTCTCGGGCTATTTAGTTTGTCCAGATGTCTCAGCCTCTCGATAAAGCGGTTCTTGTTGATGGCCGACTTGAGGTTCTGCTTCCATCTGGGGAAGTCCATATCGCCGCCGATCTTGTACTTGCCCGTATGCCTGGCGTATTCCATGAAGATTTTGGAGTCGCTCTCCTCCCAGTGTCGGCTTTTCTGATTGCGCCAGGGGATGCGGAAGCTGAGCTCCTTCCTGTCGTCCCACTCCACCCCCGGGCACTTGCCCTCCTCCACCATCGTCCTCAGCCACACGTGCAGGCCTGGCCTGTTGGCCTCAGCCGTCTCTTTGCTGTCTAGTGTCTGGAATAACATAAAATAATCAAGTCAGAATAATTATCGAAAAGTCTGCATATCAATACAGCTGTCTTTAGTATGAAAATGACCTAAAACAACACATGTATATTTAAAATGGTTATTGAAAGTGTCTGCATATCAATACAGCTGTCTTGGGTCTAAAAATAACCTAAAACAATATATTTAGAATAGTTTTCGGAAAAATCTGCATTTCAAATAAGGGCATCTCTTTGTTGTCTCAAGTCTGAAATAATATGAAATAGGCCTGTTGTCAGTACAATTATTGATAGTCTGCATGTCAAATAAAGCAGCCTGGGTGCGTCACAGATACCAGGTTCGATCAGTTGCACAAGGCACCGAATATCTGACGAGTGATACTTAGAGGTGTGTAACGAAAGCCAGAAGAACAATTATCATCGTGAAGGTCCAGCTCCACAGATGTAACAATGCAGCCGTGACAGCATTGTGAATACCCTACCATCCGTTGCTACGGAACATTTTGACGAGCAGTATAACAATAGTTCGTCTTCTTCTTCTTATGCCTGTTGATTCCTTGAGGACCACAGGGCCGTGACAACACTCCTCCAATGCAGGCGATTCTGCCAGGCCCTCCCCAGCTCGGCCCACGTCATTCCGGAAGCCGTCACTTCACTGTTTCGGCATACCCACTTTCCGCTGTCCTTGTGGATTCCAGTCAAGAGCCTGCCTGATGACGTTAGGTACAGGCTTTCGTAGCGTGTGGCCGATCCAACCCCATTTCCAGGCAAACCGAGGATTTGCTCAGCAAAGCAAACCCAGGATCTGCCCAGCAAGTCAAACCGAGGATTTATCTCAGTCTCAATCGGGGCTTGTCTCATCCTGTCCGTCAATTGTTCGTTGAAGACGACTTCTGGTCACCTGATGTTAAGGTAAATGTCTGTAGCTATTTGGTGTTGGTCTTTGTTACCCGCCATGTTTCTGAGCCAGACAGTAGGACAAACTTCATGTTGGTGTTTAAAGGATCTTGTTGTGAAGTGAGAGGGCTGTTGGTCTCCAGGTTTGTCGCAGGATGTTGAAGGTGTGTCTTGGTTTGTTGATTCGGCATTTAATGTCTTCGTCTGTCCACTCCCCCCCCCCCCCTTCCTCCTTCCATCTTTACTGACTGCACTGGTCAGGTAAACAAACTTGTCAACTTCCCTGATGTCTTCTTGGCGGAGTGGCACTGGATCTTGCTGCTTGTTATTCATGAAAATAGTAACATGTAGTAAATTAAGAAGAGGAGGAGGAAAAGGGGGGGAGGGGGGATTGAGGGGGGAGAGGAGGAGGGGGGAAAAAGAGGGGAGGTAGGGAGAGTTTGGTATTCAAATTCATCGTTAAACTGAGACAATAAATACGTGTTCACATCATTATGTTACCACAGAACAATGTTACGTATTTGAATGATCTAATCGTTCTTTTTTTCTCTTCTTTCTTTCTTTCTTTCTTTCTTTCTTTTTTTTCCTCCAATACTGAGTCTTAATAATAACAACAGCAACAACAATAATAATAATAATAGTAATAACAACAATAATAATAATGATAATAATAATAATGATAATAATGATATTAATAATAATAATGGCATGATAATGATAAATAATAATAACAATAATAATTCTGACACTACTGTTACTCCTAACAATAATGATGATGATGATAATACTAATATACATAATAATAATGACATAATAAAAATAATGACAATAATAATATGTCATCCTTAGATGTCACTCTTAGAGATAAATATAAAAATACGCCAAACGAATAAAAAAGACTGACAACTTAAAAATCTTACATATATTCATTTAATTTGATCAGTCTGATTGTACGAGTAAAATTCTAATTGCTCTAGAAATGTACTTTTTTAAATTTCCTTTCTAAACAAAATTGAAAACCCTGTCCTATATAATAAGCGAATCATTTAATTGAAATTTCCTTTCGCGTACAATAATACCCTATTTATATTTTATATGTTTTCTTTATTGCCCTGACGGAGAACCAGTTAGACTCGAAACTTTTGCCCGTGATGTCAATTTACTTTATTAATTCAATATCAGGTTCTTCATATTGTTTTCGCCCCTTTTTTTCGGATGTATTTGATTAGCTGCCCGCAGACAATCTTAATTCAATGTTACTTTTATAAAATGATAATAATATTGATAATAGCCTTCATCAGAATGGCAATCCGCTTAATTCCCGAGAATCCAAATTTATTTTATTTACGCGTGGCTAGCACTATCGTTGAAAGTCCAAGCCTTTGCCAGATCGAATGAGTTTGTATGAGTTAATGCCACAAAAGAACGGGAAAGCAGATTCATATCTGTACTGTACTATCTTGCAAGAGACGGTGGTTTTTTGAAACGCCCCCTTCGTTATCAGAGGCAAAAAGAAGAGCGGAAATCCCAAGAATGCAACACAACTTCCTCGGAAAGCTTTGAGCTTTTCTGTTGTTATTGGTTATTTTGTTTGTTTGTTCTTTCCATTTTATTTTTCCATAGCTCTGCATTGATACGTCAAGGCCGACATAAATAACGGTTTAGGGCCTCATTTAACTGAGATAGCAGAGACAGATTTGCAATAATAAACATATCTAAGAATTCAGTAATATCGGGAATTGTGAGAATGTTGCCTCCGTTTCTTTGTTTGTTTACTTGTTTCTTTCTTTCTTTGTTTCTTTCTTTCTTTGTCTGTTCTTCTTTCTTCCTCTCTGTTTTTCTTTTTTTCTCTCTTTCTTTCTTTCTGTCTGTTTTTCGTTCTCTGTCTAGCTTTCTTTCTGTCGCTCTGCCTTTTTTTTCTCTATCTTTCTGTTACGCTTGAAAATAGCGCTTTTTTTTTTTTTTTTTTAGCTCTGGTGAGATGCTTAAATAAGTGCATAATTTTGTTGCTATGTCCCATTCACACTTACGTTCATCTGTCTCCCTGTCATTTTGTCTGCGTCTAGGATTTTAATTAGTACATAAATGTTGATTTCCGCTCATTTATGTGGCGTATTAAATGACTGAAAAGTCCTGGGCGTTCTGTTTTTGTTTTTTTTAAATAATGATAAAACAATAATAATAATGATCGGTGAGTGAGTGAGTGAGAGAGAGAGAGAGAGAGAGAGAGAGAGAGAGAGAGAGAGAGAGAGAGAGAGAGAGAGAGAGAGAGAGAGAG
>JBCEWB010117527.1:1329-11607 GCA_039654565.1 Peronia peronii
CCCCCCCCCTCTCCCCCCCCCCCCCCCCCCCCCCCCCCCCCCCCCCCCCTCCCCCCCCCCCCTCCCCCCCCCCAATCCCCCTAGAGCTCTTATTCAACAAATGTTCACTGTTCACAATAGAATGAATACCTTTGTGTCTGGTACCCTTGCAATGCTCCATTTCTCCATGTTTGCTTCAGATAGACATGTAACAGAAAAAGGCCACAACACAATAGGTTTCCCGCAGAAAGAACACCACCTGTCAACATTATAGTGTTTCATCATTGTGAAAGCATAAATGATATGAGTGCTCCATACCTCATCGCAGTTTGACCTACAGCTTTGAAATTTGCAATATAAATGTCAGGAACTCAGAGCTAGTGTTTCGTAGAAGGCATTTCCATTAAATGATTATAGAGTAACCATACTCCTAAAGCGATAAATTAAATGTAAGAAAAGCCTGTTTCTTCACTTATCTGTAATTCTAAATCTCTGTTGTTCAAGGAGCTTGGATTTTGTATCCTCTTGAGAGTTTACTGTCAGGAAGGATAGATAAAAATGGAAATCAGAGATTCGTGCATTAGGCATTACCCTGGAGGGTTAAAATAAAATATTTGCAATGTTTGTTCCCGTGAAATATGAAATGAAGATTAATCTGAGCACGGTAACATTTCCCCGAAAGAATAAACAATCTGTGACCCACAGTTTGTTACTGCCATGATTATCGCTGTTACTTTCTAGGTTTTTTTCTTTTTACTTTTCTTTATTTTGTTAAGCTGGGTCTTTGTAAATGTTAATGGCTAAATTTGACCCCTTCAATTACGTCCCCTGATTTTCTATTTGTTTTGTTTTTGTTTTCCTTTCTGTGTGTGTGTGTGTTTTGTTTTGCTTTTAGTCACATGTATGCCTGATTGACTTTATTAATCTGTCAAGACGGTTTATTTGGCCTTGTATTTGAGCAACTTCATTTCATGATCCTGGCTAATTCAATTTTGACACTGATGGATGGAGCGCTGCCTTTACAATAATTTGGTTTCACCTAATGATGTTTGCATTAGAGCATCGAGCTTTCAACTTCTGAAGTTGCCTGTTTGCGGCGCTGAATATCATTTCCTTCTTTTTTTTTTTTTTTTTCAGTCATGGTATCGCCGTTTCTACTTGCTCGCTAGATGCTCAACTCACCAATTGGTGCTCAAAGTGGGCCACGTACGGACCAGAACTAATGTCTTCTATCAAAGCGCCTTGTCCTAGGAAAATTCTGTTTCTAACAAATAGAGATTTTGTCTTGCAATCTCTCTTTGTCAAACACAGGACGGGAAATGCTGTTTTTAGAAACTGACCAGAAGGAATAAGTTGTATTTTATTATCAACACTTTCAGTAAGAAGTCACAGAAGATCTAAGATTTATATCTTTATATTGGTAATGCTGAGGTTAGAAAAAAACATCTCCATGGCGGTTATTGTGGCGATATCTAATAGCTCAGCACTTAGCTTCTGTTGAAATAAAGTCACTTTGATATTGAGCTATTTACTAATGACTGGAACCAAGTGGAAAAAATGATAGCGTAATGGATTTAGGCCTGCTTTGCATCCAGTGGAGATGGTTGAATCTTATTTACTTTTGCTGAGAAGCTATTTGAATAATTAGGCCTACTTTTTTTTTTTTTCGAAAAACGAAATGCGCTGTTATCGGGTTAAATCTGCACAATGTGAACTGTTTCCTATACCGTTACCCTTCAACGTTCCTTGATTCAACCACAGTGGTCCTGGAAAAGAAAGGCACCATCATAATAACACGATAGTTCTTTGATAGTTCCCCCAAAGTGTACAAGACATGAAACTTAAGATGGAGATAATTGTCCTCAAATATTGAAAACTACCGGCTTGATGAATGTAGTTAATGAGTTTTACGAAAACAACGAGGAGTAGAAATACAGACGATGTTGAATAAGAAAACTGCAGTATTTGCAGTAGCCCCTAACTTTTGGTGTCGAAGAGCCCTAGAGAACTCAGAACGTCTGTTTGCATGAGTACAAGGGCAATCGTGTAAATATATGACAGAGAACATAATATTATAAAAGAAAAATCGGGATAATACCATAATTGCTTTTCTACTCTGCATTATACAATGACAATATTTTGCGGTTCAGGCTATTGATATTGAGCTTGTCAGCCCGGCACAGGGCAAACATTTCCTAATTGGTTACCATTAATGTTCATCTAATGTTAGGCCTCTTGTGATCGTGGGTTTCTCCGTAGGAGGTAAATGAAACGGCATACACTTGACTTGGAACAACGTACTGACCTAGTTATCTTTCAAGGTTTGACTTCCCGTATTCCAAAGGACACCTAGTCATTACGTTACGTCAGCAACAGTATCACTTTATCAATATCAAATTATCTTCTCCTCAGATGTTTGTATGTCATGGTCTTTGCTGATTCCCCTTCTTCTATTGGGATAATTTTTAAAACCTGTTCGAAGAAAATACAGACATACATAGTAATTTCTAGTAATTAATATCCTCCTGAAGACTCAAAGGAGTGACCTAATAGATGCAGAATCTTTGGTTCCGACCTTCTCAGGCGCTATATTCCAAACAAGATCAATATAGACATCCGAATAGTATTATGTATATATAATTATATTGGTTTTTACAGTACTCCGCTCTGAAAGCTTTGCGTATCCATGTCTTCTTACTGTGGAACGAAACCATCTGAGAAATCGGATAGTCATCTCATTCTCTGACCACAACTTCCATCTCCAGTTCTTTAGTGCGCCTCTTCACTGACATGTCTATCTGCCGACACTATCTTTCGGTAACTATAAGGCAAAATCGTTTGTCCAACCCGACCCTGTGACTTTTGCTCTTTTGGTTTCTGCTGATTGTCCAGCAATTGTGTCCTGAACTCTTACCGTACTGACGAGTAGTTAGATTGACTGTCCTCTCCTGTGCTGCATTGACTTTCCTGTCAGAACCACTTGCGTCTACAGACAGAAGGTCAGCCGGGCTACTGCGCATGCGTGGTATGACGTCATACCGCACGGACTACAGTTTTGTAAACATCTGTTCATCCTCTGCTTGCTTCTCTACGTTGTGATAGCTTTATCATGTTTTTGATCGCTAGGTTTGCAGGGTAAGACAAGTGTTTTATTTTGTTTTATTTTGGTTATGTTATCGTATTTAGATAAATAAATAAATAATCTATGTAATAATAATAACTTATTTAGATCGATCTAAATCTGGATCTTTGCATGAAACAAAAATATCATGTTTGACCCGGTTTCCATGTAAACACAGCTGAATGCCGTTTCCGCACATGTGCATTAGGCCAGCTGACCTTCTATCTGTAGACGCATGTGTCCGAATCCTAGACTTTCGGTGAACATGACCTACGATGTGGTTATCTAATTTTGAATTTTCTCGTTTTGTTTTCTGTGTTTCCTTCTCTGCTCTGGGACGAACCATTGGAGATATGGTCATACCGGAGAACAAAATCTTCAGGTTTTTTCCCTATTTTCCCCAAGTCGATCTTCGGAATTGTGGGTTAGATTTGCAAATATCCAAGAATAGCAGATCGATATTCACAATTTAATTTTCTTAAGTGCACTCGACACCATTTTCAGAAAACTGCAAACGACTACTGAATATCAGTTTATTTTTATGTTCTACATATTCACACACACACACAAAAAAAAAAAGAAAACAAAACAAACAAACAAACAAAAAAATCAAAGAAACTAAAAAGCAAGGTTAGTATTTACAATCGAACTGTCTACCATTAGCTAGTTAAATACACTGAAATAAACAAACAACAATCTCTACAATTTGATGTCTTAAAATGAGAATAAAGTAATGATATAAAAAAAAATGTTTAACCCTTTTGATCCTTTAGGGCATTGAGAATCAAGTTGATTTCTATAGAAAAGTGTCTTCATTTCGTACAACTGTAGTTTGTTCAAAAGAACATCAGTGGCGCTAACGGCAATTGAGCTTTCAATGGTCGAGACCTAAGCTTTCTTCATTTTAGTCGTAGATGGTTTACAAGGCCTACTGTCTATTTCAATAACTTTTCAAGTGAATTCTCCCCAGCTCTGTGTGTTGTTCTCGTTCTAAACAGCTCGTCCGCCTTACTCTCATTGATTTTCAGGTGGGACATGCAGGTAAATATATGGTCGATTTTAGATCTGTCTCAGGCCGTGTGTGGGTGAGGCTGATCTGCCTGCCAAGCTGGCCATAAATAAACATTAGCCAAGGCCCTCTGTGTGTGTGTGTGTGTGTGTGAATGTGTGAGTATGTGTGTGTGAAAGTGTGTGAGAGAGCGTGTGTGAAAGTGTGTGTGGGTGTGAGTGTGCGTGTCAATCTGTGCCAGACTGTGAGAAAGCCTGTCTGTCTGAGGGGGTGTCTGTGTGTTTCTGTGTGTGAGTGTTGGTGTGTGTGTGAGAGAGAGTGAATTGTGGAAAAGGGTCGGGGGGGGGGGGGGGAGGAGAAGGGCTGGGGAAGTCAAAATACGTAATCTGATTTTCGTGACAAATCGACGGGAGGCTGTGATAAAGACTGGCCATAGGAGGAAAGTTCATTGGCGAAAGAAAGGGAATTTGCTGAACATAAACCTAAGCCAGGACAGCCTGTAAGGAAAGGTATTGTTATAATTGTTGTCTGGTGTCAGTGATAGCTACTGTCATCTTTGTAGTACGGAAAACACAACAGATGAACGATATGGAAATGTGGCAGAGTAATGGAGAAGAGTAAAATGTAACAAAAGTTACAATTGAAAAATAAAATGATTATACGAAAGCAAGCACAAAAGAAACAATGATACCAAGCCTTACTTAACAGTAGATCAGAACAACATAGCACATTCCTTTTCACACAAAACTGTTATTAAATACAGAGTAATCTTGAGCACTATGACAGTTTTGGGTGTGGAAGAAGGTAAGCAGAATGCGATGTTTATGAGAAACAATACCTGAATACTTGGATTGCATACTTTATAACTACGAATCATGTCCAGACATAAACATGAATTTACATGTCGATCACAAGCTGTAGCATTTGTTTGCTATTTTTCTTTTCCAAGCAGCAGGTGATAAACCCGAAGGACAAAAACCATAGTGACAGATGGTAGGCGAAAAAAGGTCCTGAAAGCAACTTCTAAATCAGGTCAAATGGGAACCAAACTCAAATATTTATATTCACTGTCAGTAGCTTTTGTTCCCGAGATCCTTTTTTTCCTTTTTCTGAGTATGATGTAGGATAGATAGAAAGGGAATATTTATAGGTACCCTAGATAAACAGAAGATGGTGACCTGTTTTGATAGCTGAGGAAAATGATTTTAAATGAAGATAATGATATTGAAGAAGAGCAGAGATAAGCATTTTACTGGCGAGGTGAACACTTTACTGGCTTACCTTGACCCAACATCATCTCATCAGTTCCATTGTTTTTTCTATCTGTTCTTTCATAAGTTTTCACAAGATGAAGCGATCTACCTGCTCCATAATTAATTGGATCTCTCAAAACTATATTTTGCTCACTTTAATGGCAAAATGGAGATTACAAAAGTAAATAACTTTTTAGAAACAGCGAGCTCAGGGCAAGGACTTTTTATCACCGCAGCATTAGTGTGGATGCGTCGTCATTTCCGCTATGAGCTTCCATGGCACAAGTACTTATTTATTTATTTGTTTATTTATTTTGGTCAATACATTGGCTATTGATGGAGCTGACAGCAAAGTGATTCGTTTTCTGAAAGGCCGTGCTTGGAGAGACTGGATAGAAGGAGGGGGGGGGGTGTTATCGATGGGTGCTGCAATTCTTGTCAAATGTCACGAAAGCCTAAGATAACAATGTTCTATATTTTTACAGTACAACATTACATTGTATTATCCAGTATAGTTCTCATTCGCAGATACAATAGTACAGTCTAATTTGCCGGTGTCATTGATCTCTTCTGGAAAACAGTGAGAGCTTTCTGACCATATAATTAGCCCAGTGCCATCGGTATGTCCATAGGAAAAACCAATGTGAAGAAATCACTGAAGACATTGTCACAGTCTCAGTTACATAACTATAGCACTGTTCTGGTGATGATCACTATCAATGCCAAGAAACAGGACGGCAGCAGGTTCTCTAATGGCTGGGTGTACCAGGGTGTGCAAGTTACGACTCGCGTTCAGCATGTGATTCGCCACAGCGTTCACTGCGGCCCGTGGAGGCATTCGGCCAAAAAAAATAAAAAATCGTCCAAAACTGAAATTTTCGAAAACTGACCACAGTAGGCTGCTAGTGCCCAGGCTAACTTGAACCGAAACCTGCTCGTTTGTGTCAGAGAAAAGTAGCCCCGTGTGGTAATAGAACATCAACAAGAGTAAATATCGATACTCTTTCTCTGACATAAACTATTAGTTCTTTTATTGAAAGATAGAGGAGAAGACTTATGGAGAAAAACAGAAATAGAGAGAGAATGAGAGGGAGAAGGACGTCATTGACAGAGATAGACAGACAAAAAGACAGACAGATCGACAGCCTAGAATGCTAGTTTCAAGTGCTTAAATTAAGTGACATGGTTTGATAATGTTACAAAAAAGAGTAGTTTACATTTTTTACTCCTCCTGTTCGGTTCAGTTTTAAAACTAAAAGTGTTAATTCAAAATCCTGATTTGAAAGGACAAAAAACATCAACAAGGAAGGCATATTTTTTATCGCCAGGACGATAGAATGGGTTTCTCCTTTTGGAAGCTTTGCTAGTTTCAAATGGCTGACAAATTGGGAAATTCCTGATTTGCTTCATGCATAATGCATAGCCTGTAACAGACGCACCATTTGGCAGTGGTAAGTCGGCGGCCTGGTCCCTACGTCCCAGGGGACAGTGTCGAGATGTCAAAACGGTGCCCTGAATACTTGACCTTTGCGTCTGGTCAAGGTGACCAGAGAGAGACATTTTAGTAATGACTGGATTTACTAGTACATGATTCACTTATGGTCCAGTGGGAATCATGAAGAACTTAATCAGTAGGCATTGTTTTCCAAATCAAGAAGTTCAGACTTACCCTCTATCACTGGCTGTTTGACTATCTCCCTATGAATTCAGTTTATACGGATGAAATCTTTTTTTGTGTGACGAAGAGTCAAGGCGGGTTTCCTTCGAGACGTTTAATTTTCCTTGGTCAATTTTCAACTTATCAATTCTCCAGATTTAGTTTTAGTTGCTATTTCACGAACTACAGCTTAAAAATTTTAAAAAGTGCATGTGCATAAAAAAAAATAAAAATTTTGTCAACAGTGTCAATTTGTTCAAATGTTAACATATCGAAATCTTCAGATTGTTGCTTGTTTCTTTTAGTGTATGAAGTTATTTGCGGTAAACAGTCCGGCTTAAATATCAAGATATTTCGCAGCCTTGGAATAACAGGATCGTAAGTCCATTTTCTTTTACAAAATGGAGTTGAACATCTTACCATATATTTGGCAGTGTGTTTTTTCTCCTATGTGAGTCTTACGTGTTATGAACAGATGAATTTAGTGGCATTTGTAAAAAATATAACATGCCTAAACTTTGGAGACCATTTTCTCAGAATTTAGTTGACTGGACTTACGACCCTGTTATTTCAAGGCAGGGATTTGCTAAAATGGTGATAATATCTAGTGACACAGAGAGCAACATTCAGTTCCTCATTAGTTAGGGAAACAATGAAATACCTTTATTTTATGGCTTACAGGATTTACCTGAAAATCACTCTTTAATTATTGAGTTTGACCTTTTCAGTAGGAGAGTTAGTAGAGCATGTTTCCAAAGTAAGAAATAGCACAACGTTTCTGCTAATAGCGCAATACATGTAATCAAGCTTCACTGTGATGTTCTGTTAATGGAAAAAATCGCTATCCTTCGTTGTAATTTTTGTTGTTCTTGTTGTTGACAAAGAAGACACGGTATACAGAGCCGGAAGATATCGTTATTTGAGAGGACATAACGAAAAGAAACAAATGTACGTAAAATGGAGCTGGTTCTTTTCTTTTCCTTGTGTCTCGATCTGGGAGATCACCATTTTCCAAAAAAAAAAAAAAGAAAAGAAAAAGAAACAGATCGCAGCACAATAGCTTCAAGCGCCCTGGAAATTCCCATTTTTTGGAAGCCACTTTTGTGTTTTTAGCATGTCATTGCGTGCCCTTTTCGGTGTCGTGTTTCTCCCTAAGGAATCCAAAGGATATGTTTATCATTGTATCTCGGGAGGAAAATGATGGAAAGCAATTTGGTTGTAGACAAGTCCTGATAGAGATGATATTTTTAAAAACAGGTGTTTCTTTGAGGATAATAAAACATAAGATGTGACTGTATAATGCAATAGAATTGGGCAATATTTCGGAACAAACCCAACGGGGATTCCAGCAGGAAGTGAGGCAAACATGCGGCATTCGCAGTCTCTGGACTAGGCAAGGTAAGAACAAGATATCAAATGTTTTTAACATTAGAATTTGGCTTAAGTCATTTGACACATCAAGCTGGATAGAAATGGGCTAATTTATGCTTATGCTATTATCTAGGACCGTTACTTTCGTCTTTAGGGTTCCAGTCTTACACTCCAAAATACTATCCGAGTCCAACTGGATGCCCAGACTCTCAGCATTTCACACAAACAAGTCAAGATCCTGTTTCTTAAAACCATTTCTCTCTCCCTCGTAAATAATCTTGTACCTCTGAACAAGATTTGACCTTCAAGTCCATGGTCACGATGGAAAACAATAATTTCATAAGATACTGAAAACTTACCGACAATCAAGTACATCAATACAATCACAATGAAGGCTAAACGCTATTGTTTACATGATTTTGCCTCATATCCTGTAAGAGCCGGAAATCATTGGTTTCGACCGGAAGTATGTCAGTCTCTTTCCTACGTAATTATTAAAACTACCCACTACTATTATTATTTAGAGAGTATCTAGGTTCAATTGGTTATGAGTTTGTCATTCACAGAGAAGAGTTTTCATCATCAATTTCCTAACCACTGTAGGAGGGTCACGCGAAGAAGTGAGACGAACTTTCTGGGTCGATGGAATTTTCCCAAGCCTTGCCTAACTCTAATTGCTGTGGTTTTTTTTAGTTCTGTTTGTTTTTGGGAACACAATACCCGAGACATTTTCTCTGAAATTTGAGTTTTGAAATTCGAAAACAGATCTAAAAGAGATGTCATTTTCAGAACTTAATCTACATCCGAACTCACCCCTCCTCTTTACCAAACATCTGACGTCTAGTCTTCCAGACGAAGAAAGATACCGGACGTGTGTACGACAGACGGATTGGGAGATCATAAAAACTCTAATGGTGTCGGAATAAACTATTGGTTTCAGTTATTTATATAATCATTACACTTTACCGTTAAGATTGAACTCTGCAGCAACACGAGACGAGTACGTTATACTGTATGCTGTTTGCAAAGTTATCCAGATACAAAATACAATGAGTGTGAGGTGGAACATTCGACGTTTTTAGGTTTAAACTAATAATATTAAGGACACAAACTTCTGCCTGAAAGAAAGTCTAAATCCTAAATACCTGCCCATTTATAAACACGAAAGTGAGTCTCTCTCACACGAAAACATCCATTTAAGAAAATTTAATTAAGATTTTATAATAATAATATGAGTGAATTATTTACTCGTAGAAACAATGAACCCTTTAAAAAGAAACAATGTTAAATAAAATATGTTACCTTCATATTTGATTTATTTATTAGGTAATCAGATCCACATCCCAGTGACATAAACTTACATAATATTAAGAGCCGTGATAAAGTTATTTAACATCAATGACGTAATTGATAAATATAACAAGTATTATAATAATAACGATGTATTTAGTGTGCACATCAGTATAACACAATATGGACATGGCATATTGTCTATTGCTTTGTTTATTTGCTTTAGTTTGGAGGCAAAAAAAGGAGATATTTTAATAAAATGATCAAGAATTTGGCCAAGAACAGGAGAGAAAAAGCAAGTCAGTTCTTGACAGTTATAACCACTGTGAAAAGAATTATTTAGTGTAAAAAAAAAAAATTAAGTCTGTTCCCGGTCCAACAAAACAAAACATAAAATATTTACAGGAAACCAGATCTAGACCGATTTTAAAATGGACGAAAAGTTTCTATTCGTTATCGCTTTCTCCGTCGGTCTCTGTCTGTCTACTAACTGTAACGCCTTCAAAATGTCATTTTGCGTACTCTATCTATCTATCTATCTATCTATCTATCTATCTATCTATCTATCTATCTATCTATCTATCTATCTATCTGTCTG
>JBCEWB010117538.1:0-46790 GCA_039654565.1 Peronia peronii
TCTGTCTGTCTGTCTGTCTGTAGATAGATCTATTTAACTATGTATTGTACGTTTGAATGGATGGATAGATGGTTGGATGGATGGATGAGTGGATGAATAAATGGATGGATGGCTAGATGAATAGTTAGTTACATGGATGGATGGATAGATGGATGGATGCATGAGAAACAGTATAACATACTACGTTGCCTTTGCCACTAATGTAACTTCTCTTTTCTAGTCGTGACAGTACACTTACAACAATGCTGTTATAGAACGAATACGCATTTCTATGGGTTGTGCTTTTTTTTTTAAAATAACGTTTAACATAGCCTACGTAATATTCAAACACTTTTCAGACTCACACACCCTGAGCATTGTTTATGTTTCTTCTGTTTGTTTTCATTGTTTATTTCATATGTGCCTGCGATTTCAGACGTTTGTATGTAAGCGTATGCGTTTATTTGTTTTTCTTTTGTGATGATTCCTGATATTTCTCTTTCCCTCTCTTGGTCTGCTTCTTATCTGTTTGGCTGTGCATTTAATGTTGTAAGTTTCTTTCTTTAAACAGCCATTCAGGGAGTTATTTACAAAGACAGTGAACATGTTTGGATGGGGCTGGGGAGAGAGAGGAAAAAATGGACGAGTGAGAGTGAGAATGTTTCATCTCATTATCCATGAGTTGTGATCACCATGTGTAACTTCAAACTCTCGTTTGAAATTAGGCCAATATGAGATCGCAAGCCTCGGTGTCGCTGAAGGCTCAGTTCACCATGAGCAACCTGTCAGGACAGATGATGTCTCGAGCACTCCAGTAACTGTGGACTGTGGACTCCCCCGTGTCACAGAGAAGGGTCAGAACTGACTAGTTTGAACCATGCAGTTGAAGGTAATTTAACCATCATTACTGTGTCTTTTTCATCTTCATTATATTTGTATCTAAATGATGAATTTTGCCCAGAGTTAATTGGTTAGCTGTTATGCGGCTTAAACTTGGAATACGAAGCATGCGATTAAATAGAAGGTAAAGTTTCTTATGGGAATTTTAGTGCTGTGTCCTCAAGATATAACCGCTTGTGTCATCCGTGGTCTGTAATCTCCACGTAGACACCAGCCTCGGCATCACTGAAAACCCAGTTCATTTTATAACGAACAGCGCGACAGGACAGGTGTTTAAGCTATGACAGTTACTATATATCAATCCCTCGTGTCAAAGAGAAGGACCAGAAATGAATAGTCTTAAACACATATGTTTTAAAGATTGCTCTCGCGATCATCTCTGTATCTGAAAATTTGCCCAAAGCTCCTGCGAGATTCCCACCGCTCAACGTCAGGCGAATGAGGAGGTCATTTGCATTCTCTCCACGGTTTTACACAGCTGTTGTCATTTCTCTTTAAAAAAGAAAAAAAGAAAAAGCTTGCATACCATCTGAATTGATATTAGTGTTGTATGTGTTGATTTTTCGAGAATCTTTAGCTCGAAAAGTTTTGAAATCAGGCACTTTGTATGCCAATCAAATGTTTTGGCCATTAGTAAGTTCTCCACTAGACCTTGTCTTTTAGAGCTCTGTCAAGCATGCCATTGTTCAGTTGATGACATTTTTCCTCAATGTAATACTTTCAATTTACCATGGTTTGTGACCGTTGAATTCTTTTTAAAAAATCATATTTTAGCTTGGACGGACAGGCTCAATCGGATGGCCTTTATTCATCGGCATTGCCACTCTCAACAGCCTTGATTTTTTTTATCATCCGGACATTTAGAGTCGGTACCGGCATTCACATCCTAGGAATCGAGCATTTAAATCAGAGTGAAGGTATCATTTTAGTCTTCTAAAAGTTTGAATAATACCATGAGGTGAGTGAATCACACCATGGTGTTGGCAGACTTGATAAGCTTAGGTCCATTGTGCACTAGAACAACTGAGACGCGAATCCATGAAATCAGGCCATGGTGGTTTTTTGAGCATATATAGAGTTATCGGTATCACAGTAAAGCTTATTCGGTTTCCTTTCTGTTGATGAAAGCAATTTTTATTCTACTGTGACTAAGAAGTCGAGATATTGGCAATATAGAGTGGGGATAGTCTAATAATTATATTGCTGCAACTGAATTCACTGAGAAAATGACCGATCGATTTTGTTCATCTTTAATTCTCATTTAGTTCAAGTCAGACAAAATTACAAAATTTTGTTTTGCCTAAAATTTAAAAAAAAGAAAATCAGCAAACGTAACTCTGGAACACATTTTTAAATGGACTTAAAAGTGTTTTGTTAGAGAAAAAAACTGCGTGCGATTTACAGTTTCCGAAAAAAAAAAAAAAAAGAAAAAAAAAAGTCACCGACCGCCTCGGTTTGACGAATGCCTGATGTCATCGTGTCGGGTTTCAATTGTCACTGCAGATCAATGGGCGAAAGATGTTTTTTTTTTTTTTAATACTTGAGGGAAAAGAAAGGGGAATGTGTTTCAGACGACTCATTTTCTCTCTTACAGCAGTTAGTTATGAGAAAAAAATTCAAAGACTAAAGCCTGCATGTCCGTCCAGCGAGCTGAACTATCACAATTACATAACTGAACGGTAAGAAAACGGACGAAGTGAACTGTTGGGTGCAACGATAATGGCAGATTCCTTGACCTGTGGATAAGCGGAGTCCCAGAGAACTAAGATTTGGTCAATTTTTACTTAGCTTCTGTCATCCGTCATGTCAATAGAATCAAAGTTTTAAACAGGTATCAGGTTTTACGACTGGAAAATTAGAGATGTCAACAGAAAATGTAAGAATGCCAGGGATTCTATAATAGCAAAAATTATACTCCTTAATAAAAAGATGACCCTTCATAGATCAAGTTGAAGAATGCAGTGTTACAACACAGTGAGCTAGTTAAAAAATAATTCCAGAGTATGATGAGCCAGTCTTTGGCCAGATCTGCCGCTCGACACTTGAAAGTTTTCTAAGTCCATCACTAACAGCTTTAATTCCTAACGATTCCTGTACCTTAGTTGTTAAAACTTGGATGTTATTCGGCTTGATTAGGGATAAGGTAAGGGTCTGGGGAAGTTTTTTTTAAAATTTTCACCATTATAATTATATAGCATCGCAAAAACCGTAGAGATCTTTCAGTCTTTGCTGCTTCTAAACTTGGGAAAAGCTTTGTGTGAAATATACAATATAAACGATTAGAGCACACACTTTGTGTGTGTGTGTGTGTGTGTGCGTGCGTGCGTGGGTGCGTGCGTGCGTGCGTGCGTGTTAGCTTCCTGAATACCACAAGAACTTCTTTTTAGTCTGGGCTATTCTTTATTCTTAAAGAATCATTCATTGAAATACAACCATATTGGATGCAAACTCTCGAGGGTCAGTGGTTTCTGCCTATGTGGTTGGCAAATTTCCTATCCTAGTAGACGTAACGCAGCGCATCTCCAAGTTTACTTTGTTAGGTAGCGCCATATACACTGCCAGACTAGATGGGAAGGGTGGGATCTCATCCGTAATTATTTCATACCTTCAAGACTAAGATCAACAGGCGCTGGCATTTTTAAATCATGTATCACATACTCAGCCGGCGATGTTAACCAGCTAATCAATGAGCTATTTTTTTTTCTGTCAGCCAAATTACTTGCATCCGCATATAAGCAACTACTGCAAAGAGGAAAAAATCACTTTCCTCTTTGTGAAATTTGTTCAAGGAAAATTCAGTTTTTTCTCAATTTTTTTTTTTCACACAATTTCAAATATGAGGTGCAAAAGTGATTTTTTCCTTCATTGCAATACATGTTTTATATCTTGTGCCTGGCAGAGAAATAATTCGGCTTTAAAAAAAAAAAAAAAAAGCTCATTTTCGCCGACTCAGCGAAATTTCTTTGAGCTACCATTTCACATATCTTACTGTCACTATCTGGCTTTAAACTCCACCTGGCCGATAGTCCCGCCATCTCAGCAGTTCTTCTGAGTGCTCATCCACAATCGTAACGGCATCTAATTCGCCAACACTAGCCGAGTTTCAAGCCAGCAATGGCCAGAAATTTTTGTATGAACAAAGGCAACGAGCCCATGCCCGTCTACAGTACCTGGAGGTAGTACAAACTGTCTGGATATAAGCAGAATACTTCGCTATGTGTTTAAATGTAGAGTGTCAGTCCATTCAGTTGTTAATGAGTTGTTAATGCGCAACAGTTTCGATTATTGGAAATTAACACTTTTCTGATTACACACAATCATTATACCGGTCTTTAACATGACTAAATTGTCAGTTCGTTTTTCTGTAGTAATTTAAAACCATAGGTTTTGGTTTTAAACTAATTTAATTCATTTTTGTATGCCTGTCATCATTCACATCAGTGGCCAGCTTGAGCAACAACCCACTTGAGTGAACACTTTAGATACATCAATTCAAACCATACTGTCCACACTTATCTACGTAGACGCATTTATTGTGATAATGGCACTGCTCGAGAATAGTCATTTGTGACAATTTGTTGCACCTTGGTTAGTTGGTGAAACAGCTGTACTTAATTCGTTGCTTGAGAGATTATATTAGACAACATTCTAAACTCTACAACTGGATGAAGATTAGATTGTGAGTTATAGCACCAAAACTTGTCGTGACAGAGGATATCAGTGGAACAACTTGTTACACACTCCATGGCTGGATAGAATTCTAGTTTTGAGTTGTAACTGTAATGGTTGCCACATGGGGAAGATATCTACTCCATCAATGTAACGAACGGGTGATCAGATTGTGAGTTGTAACATCAAATGTTGTCTAAACAGAGACTATCAATGAACAACTTGTTACATACTCTATGACTGGATGGAGATCTAGTTTTGAGTTGTAACTGTAATAGTTGCCACTTGAATAAAATACTACTCAATGAAACTCGGGCTGTGAGTTGTACCATCAAACGTTGAGAGCATAGACGATATCAATGAGACAGCTTGTTATATACTCCATGACTGGATGGAGATCTAGTTTTGAATTGTACCTGTAATGGTTGTTATTTGAAAAGATACTACTCCATGGGAGATCAGCTTGTATGTTGTACCATCAAAAGTTGTCAATACGGAGGATATTAATGGGACATCTTGTTACACATTCAATGACTGGGTGGAGATCTAGTTGTGAGTTGTAACTTTAAGTTTTGTCATTTGGGAGATCATCATCGTGTTTAGCCCTATGTAGCCCACATCATTTTACTGATGCGTCCTTTAAAAAAAAAAAAAACGGCAATGTCCAATGGGACAGCCTATGCACACCATGACTACATGTTGATATAATTCAAATTGGAAAATCAGAGGCTGTCTGTCAGTTGAAAGGATATCAGACATCGTGGATGTACACTACACAACTGGATGGAGATCTGGTCGTGAGTTGTAATGTCATAAGTTGTCAATTGGGATTTCTGAAAAGAGAGTTGTCAGTCTGCTAGCCAGGGAATTCGTGGACATCTATGACTTGTATCATTAGTGGGCCTACTCTCACAGTAGGTAGCTGTGTCATCTTTGTATGAGATCAGCAGTAGCCATGGTAAATGGGTTTTACCGGTGGAGACAGATTAAACAATGCAGAAAAAATTCATGATATACTTCCCGGCCCGTGACATTAGTTTCTAGAATGCAACGGACAGGAACGGCAGTTGGGACGGGCACATTTCCTCCTATCCTATTGCTATTAATACTCATTATTATTATTTGAAACTGGACTCAGAGGCCAGCATACTCTGAACTCTGTCAGATATTTCATTCGTGTGTAGGGTAGGTCGAAGAAGGAGAGAGAGGGTTTTGTAATGTGTGGAGAGGGCATATTTAATTGTAACCTCATCATAACATGTATTTTAATCAAAATCTAAAAATATAATTTTCAAAGGAAAATTGAATAAAAGGCGATATTCACAACCAGCAATACTTGAAATTTAAATGTTGAGCAAAGGAAAACTGGCTCTTAAATGGACAAATGTACCGCTGGACAACGCCATCCGATAGAAATTATCGTCAGACAGCCTCAGTGGAACTTATTGGAAGGATTCTTTCTTTTGCCTTTACATGACGGACTTTGCATTTAAAGCACGTGATGAAGCACCTTTGCCGGTCTACTGACCTCATGGTACTGTACACAGGTCTGAGATCATATTTGTTTGTTCGCGCATCATCGCTCATTTGAGACTACTGCTGCGTTTGGTGAGGTGGAAGTCCAGTTACAGCCGCAGATGATCAGCTCAGAAGACTTGAGGATATGGTTGAGGAATCATCCAAACCCTGACAGCTGTCAGTAGATATTTTGGTTCAGAACATTTGCATAGTGTCTCAATGTAAGGATCAGCTTGTTACGACAGATTTAAAGATAGTAGAGACATTCCCTCTTATATACATATGAAGAGCTCAATGAAAAAAAATCGTGCTATCAGATTCTGACACTTCTGAGAAGTTGAAGTTTGCCGGGTTTGTATGATGTATTGTTGTCTGTATGTCTGTAAAACTTGTGAGTTCTAGCGTTTCCATTTTCATCATACATAAAAAAAAGTATGATGATTTTACCAAATTATGTTAAAATATAACAATATTAATGTCTGATGTTCTAAAATTTCTGAAATGGACATCACGAGTTTTTCCCACTGAACTGAATATATATATTTGAGAGAGAGAGAGAAAGAGAGAGAGAGCTTTTTACTCAGTCTCTTTCAGGAAATTTACTCTAAAATGTTAAAATTCATATAGAAGGGCTTTCTGAAGAAAACAAAAATTGTTAAAAATTCATTCACTCTTGAAAAACATGATTTCTCCGGTCACCTCAGTTTGACGAGCGCCTGATATCATCGTGGCATCGGCACATCTCAAATACATATATCATATATACACATGAGATATATTAAAAATTCTGTAGGAAATTGTTGGACCAGTGAACAATAACGATTCTTCCTTGTTCCTATTCGTCTCTCATTCTTTCTTCCAAAATGCCAATAGAAAAACCCTATCTTAAATCTATATTTGGGAAACGGGTGCATTGACAAAAAAAGTTCTGAATGAAAACTGTATATCTCCGCTCGAAGGGGAATAACGATTGTATTTGAAAAGATGATTTCAAATTTTAGGTTTATTCCCCCTGTGAGAGTATCACCAGCGAATCAACCCAAGATAAAATATTGAGATCGAGATAAGACCTTAAAAAAGGCAGGCTCTGTGTATTTTTTACTGAAGAACTTGATATTCAGATTTCTTTAGCTCAGAATTTTGTTCAACCCTCGAAAGAGTTCTCAAAAATATATATTTAAAAAAATATTCCTTTTAAGGGGGTCGCCAGTTTTGAAACGCAGGGAATTCTTTCTTAGTTTAAAAAAAAAAAAGGCTTCTCATGAAACGAACGGAATTCTTTCTTAGTAAAAAAAAACAAAAAAAAAAACGGCTTCTCATAGTAACTTGTGGAAGAAATGTTAACTTCCTTCGTGATGTCTTTTTTTTATGATTCTCTGTCATTTTAAGCATATTTCAATTTCAGTTTGAAACTAGATAAGAAGCAATAGAAAAATAATTTCCAGCATCGTAAAATGTATCCGCAATCTCGTGAATACAGTAAAATCTTTCCTACTGTAAAATGAATGTGCTTTGATCAAACTGGTTCAGGTTCTTCAGCCAGACTATTTATACAGGGTTATTAAAAAAGAATTAATCGATTTCATGACTCATTGCTTCAGTTCTCAAGCATCGTCGTGGAATGAGTTAGCGACCATTTGAGTTTTCAACGTTTGGAATAGCTGCCACAGGAGTGCTGAATTTGCGTCTTCTTCCGGCAACGTCCAGTTGTTTTGTTTACCCTCAGAATGGCGAGTTCTCAGCAAAAGGCATTCTCGGTTCTCGAGTTCGCGAAAACAAATTCAGTTGTCATGGTGCAGCGCCCTTTTCGAAAGCGATTCTACATTAATATTTGTCTCTCCTAAAAATATTCAACGGTGTTTTCAACTGTTTCAAGAGAGAGAGGGTGTCTGTGTAAAGGAAAAGAGATCCAGGACGACCACAAGTTTCGGAGGAACAAGTGACGTGAATCCGGGCTGCGTCCGAAGTCCACACAAATTGAGCTAGCCGTGAGCTTTGATCAATCCACTATCTGGCGTAAGCTAAGAAGACGTCAACATTTGAAACCAACAGACTACCTCGTTCAGGCACTTACAAGAGTAAACAAATAACTGAACGTTGCAGGAAAAAGGACGCGAGTACATCGCTTCTGGAGTATTCAAAACTTAGAAAACTCGTCTTGGTCACTGGCTCATTCCATGACGATGCTTGGCAAACTGAAGCAACACATTATGAATCGGTTCATTCTTTTCGGAATAACCCCTGTATATTATTAAGAATGAATATTACTTTTTTCGTTCTGCTTGACATATTATGGCATCATGAATTGCAGGCTTTTTGTGTAACGGCTTTTATTTATTATAGTCAGCCTGTAAATTAAAAAAGGAAATAATAATATAAAATAGCATAGGAACGATGACGAAATAATGTTTTCTAGTGCGTAAAATTCTAGAGTCTAGAACAAAAGTTGGCAATGATCACGTTTGATTTCACGGTGTTTAAGGACGGGAGAGGAAGAGAGGAGTGGGGGAAGAGGGGATGGGCGGTGAGGGTTATAAGTTTGCACATTTAAAAAAAAAAGAAAAAAAAACATACCTTTCGCCAACATACCCGCTCTTTGCAACATAAAGTATTTAAAATAGCAGTGTGACAAAAATCTTATTTAATCTACAGGCGTCCTAGTTCACGTCAATTTGTATGTCCGCTTGTTGCAGTTTTGAGAAGTCGAGTTATGAAGTTATTTTTTTAATACACAGAGAGACAAGAAACATATGTTGGCAAGTGTTAACAATAATTCCCAGTCAAAATTAGTGGGCGCAATACATTATTTTTGTGAGTAAGCTATGTACAAAAACACCTAACACTTAAGTTTGTCACAGTTGTGAACCATGGTGTGTCAAAGAAGTGTAGCTGTGTAGCTGGAAATGTGACGTTTTCTGAACATCTGTTCAAATTAAAAATCGTTCATGCTTCAAATACATGTACAAAAAATATACAAACGAGAACGCTACAAGAGCGTACTTCTCGAAGATGGCAGAGAACCCACAAAGTTTTGAGTCTGGCTTTAAAAAAAAAATCATCAGATGTCTTTTGATTCTTGAAAGCATGTGAATTTCTATCGGCAGAGACAAAGGAAAAGAAAAAAAAAAAAAGCAATGACATATACATATATACATATATTTAAATACGAAACCCGGTAGCTGACTTCAGTTTCATGAAGTTTTTACTTCCTTGACCAGTTTTTCTTCACTGAACAGTGTTTTTCGTAAACCTGTGCAGTATAAAATATTAACAGTTGGTTTTTTCCTTAAACGATATATATATTTTTTTTTACGTTTGAATATTAAGGCACTGACTAACCGGTTTTTGATAATCCAACAGCATCGCGCGGCTAAAGCTGACACCTGCTGTCTGGTTTGCCTCACTGCTCACCCCATACCTGAGGTGCACAAAGTAATAATTTTTCTTTCACTGAGAAGACGTTTTAATGAGAGTTTCAAGATGCCGTCTTCCAACAACATACGTCACCCAGGGATGATCCAACACGGACGAAAAAAGAATAAAAATAATAAAAGGCAGGGTTTTTTTTTTATGTTTGTTTCCCTTTGCGAGTGAAAAAGGAATGCGTTTTTAAGCACATTTCTTACGAGATTGTTTCCACCCTCGCGAGGATTAACCCAGGAAAGTTCCCAAGTGTCATTGAGTTCAAAGGTTTGGCTTTGGATCCAACACGCCTCGAGTGTGTATGTTTTTATGAGTGGGCGGATCAGAACAAGAGTTTGGGGAGAAACGAGTGGACCTTTGGCAGGAGTTTAGGATTTTGAGCTCTGCTTCTTAGAAATAAAAATAAAGACTGTGGGGAGGGGATGGGGAAAGATTCTTGATAATTTAAAGAGTGCTAAAAAAGGGACTGATTCTTTGCTAAACAATTAAAGAAAAGTTATGAAATATGAATAAAGCTGAAACAGAGTGAGGGAATAAGGGAAGGGGAGGTTATATTCCCCTATGATCTACCTAGCACGCTCGTGTTTCCTGAGCCATCAGAGATGTGCCTTTTTAAGCATTAAGTGTATATGGAGTGTCTTGAAGCACATATGGGCAGGGTCCTCTTGTGTAAAGAACGCCATTATAATGTGGGAAATCTACATTACTTTCCTGAGTTTCCAGACGAGAGGCATTCACTTCTTTGTCATTTTATTTTGTTCTCCTCCGGCGCTGCGTTGGCACGAATGTAATAAGACTGCGTTATCTGTAAATCAGTTGTTTCAAATCATGGAAGCTTTTCTGGTCTTGAGACTTTCGTAGATGTAAAAAACACTAGACATTAAATTTGCTCCTTGGAGTATATAAGTAATATTGGTATAGTAGTTAAGATAGCTCTTATATTCATCATAATTATGTGCCATAATCAAGAGCTGGATGTATGGATATAGTTATCATCTATTCCTTTTTTGACAATTTCCCTTTATATCGTCATGCTTTTATGATAAAATTTATTTCATAATCTGAATAGTACTGCCATCATCAATGAAATCTGTGTGCTTGAGTGCTGTCAGCTTATGCACTGATACCACACATTTGATCTTAAAATTCTTTTATTTTAATCCTTTAAGTTCTAAGCTGAAACTGTTAATCCATAATTTTTAACTCTAGTTTCTTATCTACATATTAAATGAAGAATAGTTTTCCAAACCTCGGGGATAACTCGATTGTTCAACTGTTAGAATTAATTGGTATCAACTGTGGGAGTTGAATCATATTGATTTTGATAATGTATACATAGAGAGCTTCAAGAAGGAAAAAAATATATATATATCAATATATTATCAGTATGAAATGTGTAGCATAGGTCTAACAGATTTGTTCCGACCAAGCGAACAGCTGGAAATCCCCGTCTAATTTTAGTAAAGGGGTACAAACACTCCACACTGTTCACTACCACTGACACAGGAAACCACATAAAAAATACACGAGACTGGTGATAACTGTTCTTGGATCTCGTGGTGGAGAGGTAACAAACATCAGTGAGTGTTCTATTTTTAGCAGTGGGGTACAAACACTCCGCCGGGTATTTCCAGGTTTTTGATTACTCGAATATGAATTATTAGGCAATTCTGAGAAATGAAAAAAAAAACTTAGTTTTGGAAAAAAACAAAAACAAAAAACTCTTCAATTAACCCTTGAAAACCCCCTTGAGATAGAACGTGTACTGACAAACTTTTTCACACTAGCCTGGTCGTAAAACCCAGAAAATAAGCCAGTGATTTTTAAAAAAAAAATATTAAAGATAGACTATTTTAACCTTTTTCGACATGTTCAAATTAGAGGAAAACGGTGGAAAAAAACACGACTTTTTCAAACGGTTGCCATGGCATTGGCAGCCACCTTCGATTTTGGCGTCTCTAAAATGACAAACTTTACAAACTATCTCCTCCGCCAAGTTGCAACGGAACTTGATGAAATTTGGTCAACATGTTATTTTTACATATATGAAAAGTTTCTTCCTATGCAACAAAAAATAGTCTACAAATTTTTGAAAATGCCCTGTAATGAAATTTCAGATTTCGTCGTTTTTTCATACTGAAAACCTATTTTTCTCCAAAATTTACAGACCGAATGAAATGTTTTTTCAGTCTTGTGAAATGATGTATGCCAAATTTGGTTAGAATCAGTTTAATAAAAAAGGGAAGAAGGTAGCAAAATAGTGTCAAAAAAACCGCGTTTGGAGGAAAACGCATTTAAAGATTTTTTTCAGCAAAAATGACATGGCGAGTTTTTTTGTTCGCCTTCAGCCTCGAAACTGCCCTTTTTTACATACTAGCCTTCTGCCCATGACTTCTGTGTCTTTTGTTGCCGCTTTCTGGGCGTATCGTTTCTCGATTATTACTCCCCACTCCCCCCCCCCCCCTCGTAAGTGCTCCCATCGAATCACTTCCGGGTTCTTGAGGGCTCATGTGTCCTTCCCTCTCCCCCCCCCTCCCCCTTATCTTTTTCTGTCCAAACCCAGAGTGTCTTGACTTTGCTATGGCATATACGTCCATATCCGAGCTCTGAAGCTGCAGAAGAAAAGGAAAATTTCACTATAGGATGTGGAAGTTCATTTTAGAACCTAGTGAAAGCTTACATTGATGAATGATCAGCAGTTTTTTCGTCTCAGAGTGGGTCATCTAATGTCCATCTCTGTCACTGGAGCTGAAGCTATTGCTAAAAGAGGTCATAATCAAGTGTTTTATGCACTCTTTGCCAATATGAAATCAAATAGTGATGATTCATCACTGCATGTAGCAGCCAGAGGGAGCCAAATACTGGTTGACAGTAGGCAAGGGTGAGTTGAGTTGGGGTTTAATGACACATCAGCACGATTACGGCTATATTGTGTCAAACACGGTGAGATACGTTTACACATCAAGAAGAAGAGAGGAAAGAAAGCGGGACAGAAGACAGGAGCAAGGAGAGAGAGAGAGAGAGAGAGAAAGAGAGAGAGAGAAAAAATATGTCTCTCCTGGAATGTCGAGCATGGCACTCTATGGGAGACACCCCACCGATGGCGCACTTACACCGCCTGCAGGTAGGAGCAGAGAACCTACTTATAAACCCCGGACCCCCGCGGGGGAATAGTAGGCAAGGCCTTCAGCTGAATGACGATGGACATATCCACTTATTTTTTATACCATTTTTATACTCAGAAAAGCAGGGCTTTCAAGAGAAAACAAAAATCCACCATCGCAGTTTTTGGGCAAAATCCATATTTCAGGACGCCCCCCCCCCTCCCCAAAGGAGAACGGCAGAACGGGATAATCTGACGCTGTTGCCTATACAGACATACGAAGACCTAATACAAGAACTCAGCTCTCGCAACCTGCTCATGACGTGAGAGCGCCGAGTTCTTCAGTGCACTAGCCAGAATATTGCGCACAAGGTTGGCAACAAGCGGTTTGCTTTCATAGGGAAGGCACCGGCTCTTGATTGCTCAAATCAATTTTTGTATCTGAAAATTCTGCAGTTGATTAATGTTTGTCTGTCGTGTGTATGTGTGTGAGTTTTTTATTTTTTTTGGGGGGGAGGGGGAAGGGGGGAGCTTCTTTCGATTTTTTACTCATTGGATAGGTGGAGAGAGAGAGAGAGAGAGAGAGAGAGTGAGATGAGGACGAAAGAGGATTGATAGAGTAAAAGCAAAGAAGGAGAGAGAATACAAGTATTTTTATTTTGAATGAAATTCTAGAGATAGCACAGGGTGTCAAACTAAATTCATGTCTAGACATTAGATTTCCCAGGATTTTATACAGGCAGTCGTCGACCTACGACTTTACGACCGTCTGGTCGGCAGGCATCACTCTCGTTTTTTCACACCTGTATTTTATATTTTTGTATTTTTTGCACATAATAAACGATCTGTACTGTGTATAGTATGCAGTGTTTGACTAAAAACCCTTAAAGTTTTAAAAATTTTAAAGAAAGATAAAAACAATGTCTAAAGAACGAAAATGAAATAATGAAATGAGAAAATGTTGATAAAATGTGACTTTATGGTGATTATAATATCTACACAGCATCATATTTTATTACGGTAATTTAACACATAGACTGACTTACGACCAGATCGACATGACCAGTTAGTCGTTTGGTCATAAGTCGACGATTACCTGTAAATTTAAAGAGAAAGGGATACACCTTTACACTATAATGGTATGACCGGTTTAGCAATCTAAGTAATAATCAAATAAATGTTCAGCCGCTCTAGCCAATCGAGTGGACTCTATAAATTCAAATTCCCAAACCAGTGGATGCTGTTGCCATAAACATAGGTTGATGTGGTACTGTTGTATCCGAGGGGTATTGTTATTTAATTCTATCCATGAAATGCATATGTACCCTTTGTGTCTGAGAGGGAGAGATATATGAGCTCAAAGACATTTCACTTAGCTATAGTGATGTTTTTGAGGGGGGACGGGATACAAAGATAGGTCGAAGGTGGAGGCCATAATGATTCAGTCAGTCAGATTCTCCTTCCATCAGTTAAATCATTGTTACACACGAGATGAAAATACTGAAAAGAAATAAAGTTCCAATCAATTTTTCATTTGTAAGCTTGTGTGCAGGCATCTGTTTATACTCAGTCCTGCTGAGATTATTTAATACCCCCCCCCCCCTCAAAAAAAAACAACAAACAAAAGTATTTGTTGGGGAAAATATGAAACTAGGACAAAAATCATGACTTTATTGTCCGTTGTTTTTACATCATCACATTCAAACACTTTTCGAAATGATGTTTTCCTTTTTTACTCAAATGAAGTGTTTAAATTTATCTTACTTTTTGCTTATATCAAATTGTGAACTTTTATGATTCAAGACATAAAAGAAAAATTAAAATTTTATAATCTCTTTAAAGTGTTGAGGATGAAGACGTAAAAAACGGACAAAGGATCACAAGCCTTCTGTCGCGGTCTCATATATTAAGCGTTTGAATGTTGCACTGAAAACAAAATGAGAAAGTCGAAAGTTGACTGAAAAAGTTTTATAAAAAAGATGCTTGCATGTTATTTACAGACTGAAAGGAGTGAACAGTACAAAATAAATAAAATGTTCATCATATTGTTTTCTAGTAGTAAACAAATGCGAGCATTTCAGATTGCATCGCCATTTTCCTGGTATTTTTTTTTTCATTCCAAAAGTAATTTTTAGTAGTCAATAAAACAAATGAAAAACGACTTTTGTTTTCAGCCTCTTTTTTTTCAGATGGCCAGACAAACAATGTACTGAATTCCGCCTTCATTTGAGCTAAATCCTACTAAAATAGCAGATAATATGCTACTGAAATAACAGAAAGTATATTGCTTCCTATCTTGTAGGATAGTCCAGTTGGAAAAATACATGTTCAGTTCATTTAATGTATAAAGAAGCTGCAAAGAAGATAATTATCTTAATTTAAATAAAAACAAAGCAAGCAGAAACACAAATTTGAGGGATCACCGACTAAAATTGTTAAAACAACAACAGCAAAAAAATGCCGAAAATAAAAGTTCTGTGGTGGATATTTTTTTTTCCTCATAGTCATATCATAGAACATCGTGTGCATTGTTTTTGTTTTGTTTTGGAGATTTCACATCTGACAGCCTGAGTATGAGGTAATTCAACTACCATTTTGCTTTTTCAATCAGGTACACATTGTTGGTATTCGCGAAAAATTTAAGATCATGTCGCATCAGTCGTATATTTGAAGGTAACATGATAATATTAAATGACTTGTTTTAGTTAGACTGGAACAGTTTCACATGAAATAACAGCAATGGCAGTACTACCAGCAAACTACAGCATAGATATGAAGGACACAAAGGAAAAAACCTGAGATGTCAGGTTTCAGTCATTTTGAGAAAATTCAAAAACATAATTTGTGAAAATGTGCTGAAATTAAGTTATGTATGCTTATATTAAATCAATGCATATTTATGTTGACACTCTTCAATTTTTTACACCTCCAATGATTATTGGAGTAGTAGCAAAATGTGTACAAATATCCCATCTGGTTTCTCCCTTGTTTTCATATCATGAGTGGGAATTTTAGATCTGTATTCTATTCTAGTAAAGAGTAGGAAAGTGGGAAGAGCCTTGATTGAATGATTTTAGTTCATTTTCTATGTGCTTTCGCATGTTTTACTGACTTTACATCATCAGTCCCTCCCTGTCGTTGCTGACAGATCATTCCATTTAAAAGTTTCCTCTTGTTTTTGTAGTTTTCTTCACGCAGAGAAAATAATGGAGCTGCTGTGAAGGTAAAGCGCTTCCGTACATAACAAGATACAAACAAATAATTTCTGTCTCTACAGTCTGTATAGTCAGGTACTCTTTTACATAATACACACCAGTGACATCACTGACGAAATTTCCTAACTTACAGTGTGGAAACCTGGTCAAACTGACTCCATGGGGTCACCACTGCAGATGACTTCCACCATATTTGTGTTGGTCTTTGGGTGGTGGGTATAATTTAATTTTGGTTGGGCAGCCCCCAAAACTACCAAGGAATCTTTAAGAAAGAGAGAGAGAGAGAGAGAGAGAGAGAGAGAGAGAGAGAGAGAGAGAGAAGGGGGGGAAGGGGAGGGTTGGATTTGATTTTGGATTTCTGTTTTCTCGTAAAAGTTCTGCCTAGCCATAACCGCTTCACTGCTAGACCAATTTTGCAGTTCCATGCTAACAGCGGTACAATCAGTCTCGACTACTGCTACCCCCGCTCCCCATCCGCACTCAGTCCTACCCACCGTGAGCGAGCCAACCGGCACTTGACCTGCACTTTTCCACAGGCAATCAGAAGCGTCGAAAATTATTCAAGGTTACTAGTTGTTACATGAACGAAGAATATTACGCCTGATTTGGGCTCTCATGGCTAGGTCATCTGCCAATCATCGGCCAATATTACGAGATTCTGTTTATAGATGTGAAACGCTGGCCACTGGTTGGAAGCATTGTGGGTTGGTGTGGAGCTGACCGTTAGACGTACATAGTACATCCTCCTGCACACATGAAGCCACTTTTTGGAAGTACCTCGCATTGTTGTTAGCAGTGGAGTGGTTAAAAAGTGGACATGTTCCCTCTGCTGGTTTAACCTGGTTTCAACGGATGACCGGCCTTATGTCAACCAAGGTGTGGATGCTATAATTATGAAGTGGTAAATGACCAATATTTCACTGATACAGGCAAAGGATGCATAAAACACTTGGTGATGACCTCCTCTAGCAATATGTTAAGCCCCAGTGCCAGGGAGGACATTGGGTGACCACTCTGAGACGAAATGGATTACGATTACGCAGAATTATGTGTACGCTTTTCACCTGGTGCCCTAACATGAACATCCACCTGTCAGGAAGAACGAATTATGTTTCTGCTGCTCCACAGTTGTGAACCATCTACCTTGGTAAATGTCACAGCATTCTTGGTTTTGACAAAGAAAGATATGGAGGCCACATATAGGCCCTCAAGAACCCCAAAGTGACGTTTTTGAAAATTGAGAGTGGGAGTAAAATTTGAGATAAGATAAAACAGAACACCACCAGGAAAAGGGAAAAAAAGAAGTACAGAAGTCATAGAGAAAGGGCTAATGTCTGGGAAAAGACGGTTTTAAGGCTGAAACCAGAATAGATAATTGTCCATGTCATTTTTTTTTTGGCCATAAAAAAAAAGTAAAAAATTTATGTATTGATTGTAACCAAATTTGGCATACATCCTTGGCATACAACAAGTTCAGAAACACAGATGTTGCAGTCTCACTCTATTTGCAAGTTTTGGAGAGAAATAGATTTTTGTTATGAAAAAAAAAAAAGGTCAAATGTGAAATTTCACTGCATGGCATTTTCAAAAACTTTACAAAATCGTCTTTTGCACATGAGGAGCTACAAATACTAAGTTTTAAAACAATATGCCAAATAACAAGTTTACCAAGTTTCATTACGTTCCACTGATATATGACGAAGGAGATAGATTTCAAAGATAGCCATTTCAGAGTAGCCCTAATCTAAGGTGGCAGCGATGCCATGGCAACCGCTCTGGCCAGCCAGTCTCTTTTTTTTTTTTAACATGCCGAATCCGATGCAAAGGGCTGAAATTCTGCATTTATCATCTTTTTTTAGAAGAAAACACACAAAGACCGTCGACCGGTATTGGGATATTTATTAAATGAAATTCACAAATGGGGGAAAAAAAGTAATAAAGAAATAGGTAAAAATAAATCCAAATTTTCGAACCTAATTGGTTCTTCTTCAGGGAGGGTAAAGAAAAAGATGCCTGAAGAGTACAGCTGTTGTCTTTTATAGTCTGTAGCTAGAGGGTCATAAATGGCATCATCATCATCATCATCGTCGTCATCAGGCCCTTGACTGCGGAGGCAGTCGTAGGGGGAATCTGAGGGCTGCAGGCACGGCGACCCTTCCTCATCGCTGTCTGTCAGCGGCTGCCGGCAGCACTTGGTGTGTTCGGAGTCCGGTCCACTCTTTGATGTTTTCATGCCAGTTCTTTCTCTGCCTCCCTGTTCTTCTCCCGCCCTGTATAGTGCCCTGTATTATTGTATTCGACAGGCTGTAATGTCGTGTATTGTGCCCGAACCATAATAATTTGCGTCTCTCCACAAATTGACAGGAGAGGTTTTTGAGGTCCAGCAAAGCCATACATAGTCATTGGTTCTGTGTTCGGTCCAGGAGATCGGGAGGAGCTTCCTCAGACATTTGTTTTCGAAAGCCTGAATCTTCTTTTCCAGCGTCCATGTCTCGCACCCATACAACACGATCGAGACTACCAGGGATTTGTACAGTCTGAGCTTTGTGGAGAGACAGATACTGCTCTTCCATATCCTGTTTAGTTTTGTCATGGTGGAAGTGGCTGCGCCAGGCGGGCTTTTATTTCTGCTGTGCAGCTCCCATCTTTAATTGGGGTTGCTCCCAGATATTTGAATTTCTCGACATCCTCCAGCAGTGATCCATTCATGTAAATAATGGCATGATCCGTATTCTCACTGTTCACGATGGTCTTCGATTTCTGCATTTATAATAATAGAAAAAAATCAGTTCCAGGATGCTCCTTCCCTCATGCCTCGTAACGTCCAGAAAATGTTTATAGGACCAAGTTTATTATCCATCTCCGACGAATCTAGTTGCTTGATTACACCATGCTAGGATCAGGGCAGATGTAAAATCTGAAAAATAAATCTCCAGCGAAAGAAAAAGTCTTGTGCATGATCAGCAAGATCTAGGTTTGAACCTATGGTCTTGGGATTCTGAAGCAAGTACCTTCCCTGTAAGCCATTAAGATACCTCCCCCCCCCTCCCCCCCCTACCTCCATCATTAATTCTGTCATTTTATTGATATTATCTTGTCAACTCAAACTCTTATTAATCAGACCATAGGTGTATGGTCTGATTCTGATCTGTGGCTTTTCACACGCTCGTCTTTCTCTCTTCTCTCTCTCTCTCTCTCACGCTTTCTTCCTAATTTTGGACATTTTTTTTATCTTTCATTCACCATATTGAGACACAAAGACTAATCACGTGCTAAAAGGCTTGTTGCTGATGGCAAAGTAACTTGGAAGATTTTATGAGTGCAGCTTTTTCCCCTGTGCAGGAATTTTTAAAATAAAAATTTTGCTTTTTTAACAGGTTGTTCATGATGAAACTTTTTTTGAATAAAGATAGTCATCTGAACTATTAAATGCAGTAAATCTGAAATGGAAAATTTGACATCTTTTTTTCCCCACGTGCCTTTCACAGATATGAAGTGTAATTCTTCTTCTCACTTATATTCCTCCCTTTTTTCACAGACTCAGCTTTTCATTGGCACACTGGGTTGCTGTTTTGATGATAAATGGTTCAGTAATAAATGTTGTCTTTTAGTACCATTGTCGTGATCATTTGCTGAAAATATCATTCCATACCCATGTCGAAAAAAGGTCATTTCAGACATCAAAAACATTGGTAAGAATGGTCACAAGTGCTCTGAAATAAAAAAAAAAATGTCACAATAACAGCATGAGAAACCGACAGATATATTATATTATATATATACTTTAGTGGGCGTGATAGAATGGCGTGTTTCACTAGTAGTATTTTTATCTTCTCTGAGAAAAGCCAATTCAGCTTGTCTGGAAACGGCACACACTCCAACTTGCTCAGGCACGCACTTATTCCACACAGAGAAAGGGAAATTGCACTGAATTTGACTAGAACCAACAGAGAGTGAGTGGTCACGATCTTGAGAAAGGACAACCTATTCCACCTTTTTTGCCATGATCAGGTCTGTGCGGAGCTGGACTTTTTCCCATATTGAAAACGTGACTGAACAAGAGTTCGAAGATAATAACATAATTCTGAGAGTTTTTAGATGAAAATGTTATCTCTCCGTGGAACATAATTCTTTGTTTTTTTGTTTGTTTGTTTTTTTTTAATTTCAGTATTATGGTATTTCATTTTCTTTTAAATAAACAGACCAAACAAGATTTTGCCATCTTGGTATGAAAAAATAATTTCATTAGGAAAAGAGGAAAGGGTAATAGTTACTGTCAACGTTTGCCATTACACTGAAACAGCAAACTGAAATAGTAACAGTCTGCGTCCGATTCTTAAGGGTAATTGTTAGAGGAACACGGAAGTCTGCCAGGAAAAGGGCGGTTTTTTTTTCGTATTAAACTCATCATTTAACGTTCTCTCTGCCTTACGAGATTTCCTCCGGATTTATTGTTAACTGATAGTTGTAATTATGTCCGAGATACCAAATTTTGTTAAACCATGGTCGATGAAGGAAACGACGGGTTTCTTCTATCACTGGTGGTGAAAAATTCACAAGATATTATAGATCTAAGGGATATCTGTTATTAAATAGGTCCGATTTAGACATTAAAGAGAGTTGTTAGAGAAACTAATGATCTGTATAGAATGTATAGGATTTGTAATTATTTATATAACATGCATAATTCATATTGGTCTGTAAAATCTATTCTCTCATACCTAGACAGAATACTACTAGAACGTTCTTCATTTTGTAGCCATACTAGTTGCTATTTATTTCAAAAACCTCTAAACTGGTACAACTACTAATTTTCTTCCCACAGAATATTCTCACCTCTAACATTCATAAAGATATTTATGAAGTTTGTCTTATAATTGTGCAGTTAGATTTTGTGTAAGAGCGTTTTCAAAGGATGTTACTGATGCATTTCATTCTTGTTCATGGCATCTATCCATTAAATTATTCTGTAATCTTCTCGTGTTCAGAGAGAAATAAATGAAAAAAAAAAAGGAACTGATTTTCTTTTTAGCCCATTAAGTTTGTTCATTTTATGAAATCGTAGCCTAAGAGCCAGTTTCGCGTATTTTTCAGGAGAGACAAAAAACTAATTAAATCTATTCCTTTTGTGAATATTGAACCTAAAATATGATAAACATTCGTAAAAAAAGTACTTTTATGCTAGATAGTAACTATAAAGGGATAGATGTATCATTTTTAAGAGAAATTAGTGTTACACGAGATATGAATTTATGATCAGACGCGTAACTCAACTTACGCGAACTTGGTTTAAATGACAACACTTGTTACATGTTTTTTGGCCCTTGTAATTGTCATTTTAGTATTCTTTCAACCAACCAAAATAAAATTCAGAAACAAATTTCTCCAAACAAAAGTATTATTTTTTTGTAAGTAAAATTTGATCCCAACAATGCCAACAATAAAACAAGAGCAAAAACATAAAAGAAGAAATACGATGATCTCTTTTCTGAAACAATGCTTATATTAAACGATTAGATGCTGCTTCCGCTTGAAGCCTGATTCTTAGATTTCAAAGTGCTGCAGCACTTTACGGATTAATATACCTTTCAAATAGAATTTTATGCACTTAAAAGGTACCATAAGAAGCTCATTTGTGAATGAAAACATTCCAACACTCGATACTTGCAATAAGACGGTTCTATGAAAACTTTGTCAGGGTTACCCTTCACACGATGAGTATTAATTATTACAATGAATTAACATGAAAAACATAATTTTTGATCAGTATCAGGTCGTGAACACCAAACTGCGCATTGGTCGTCAGTGGTAACTGCGCCTTACTGAAATGATTCATTTTTACCGTACAAGCTATACTTGGTGTTCAGTGCTGTCGAAAGTACACGAAGGTAAGACAAGAACATCCAGACAGAGATTTAGTACTTAATGTAATGATTATGTTATGAGCAACAGGCTGGTCCTAATACATTGTTCTATACATTTCTCTTGGTGGCCAACAGATACTTAGATTTTAAAAAATTACAAAGGCCATGGCATTTTCTTCAACCTGAAGAGTGCAAAATAATAGCAATTTACAATGAGATCCTAAATTAATGACACATCATCATTGTATCTTTCAAAATAAGGAAATCACTTTAGTCCTCAGACTTCATAAATTACAAGACAAAGTAAAAGTACGGATTAAACGGAAAAATCGTATTGTCAAGCATTCAGACTCATTCAGACTGCCATTTTCGTTCGGAACTGCAAAACTCCTACAAAGAATCATAAGACAAATAGCTTGAGCGTGACATAAATGGCCTGGGACGCTTCAGGCCTCTGATTTCTGCAGTTTCTATGGCTTTGTTCTGGCTTGTATCGATGCAACTGGCCGCAGAGATGACCTACGAATACGAAGAAGGCTCAAAGTCGCCATCAAAGCTGACTTTGGCTTGAATATCGCCCTGGATGTAAATGATGACTCTGAGATCCACAACACATGGGTCCCCAACAATTTTTCCTTGGCCATATGCTTTGCCCGCCCACTTGTGAGTTCGTTGAAAATAAGACAAATCTGCAGGAATAAATCGAACAGGCTTGGAGCACCGAAACAATGACACGACTAGAGCATAATCTGCAACATGACATGCCACAGCCTGCACACGACTGTGTATGGTGTCAGCTTGTTGGTGTGTATGTCCTTTTTATAAAAACATTTGCTAGCCCTCCTTTATATTTAATATTTCAAGCCCTTCCAGTATTCCGGTAGCCACAATGTAACATCGATTCTGATAGTTACCACCATCAGACCAGACAATCATATTTGGTGTTGTGAGAAAGGTGTGTAGGAAGTGCTTCATGCAGTCTGAAAATGTCTGAGACTAGAGGTCATTGTGAATCTCTGACCATGCATAACATGCTACGTCAGCTGCCATGATATCATATGCCGCACATAGTTCTGTAGCCTTCTCTTGCGATAGGCTATGCTGCTGTGCAGTTGAGTTTGGATGTTAAGAAGACTTGTTGAAGATCTACAGCCAGTACCGTCGTGTCCTTTATTTGCTTGGTTTTCTCTATATCTCGGTTCAACTCATCCACAGCTTTGTTCTTCGCTTTAATACGATCTTTGTAATCGTCCTCTGACAAGTTAACCATCGTGTAACTGTAGCACGTGTCACTTATGTCCTTCCTTTGCTTGTGTATCCCAGTGTCAACGTCTTTATAAAGATCTCCATAAATTTCCACAAGGATACTGGCTCAGGAACCTCACTAGACTGCTCCTTATACAAAGTCTGCTTTGTCTATCCTGGATCCAGGAACAACCTCTCGTGTGAGTGAAGCAAAGGGAGAGATCTGAAAAATGTTCTGACGGCTTCTGCCTTCTCACTTGAAGTAGTATTTGGAGCAGATCCCCCAAAATTTCTATTCGTGAGATTATGGCCCCCTCTTCCGAATATCCTTGTGGCTTTTGCTTATGTAAGACTCACATGTGAAAACAAAGGTGGCCATGAGAAATGTTCTACACTCAACAGAGACTGTCATTCCAGAATTGGATTGCACACACAGCCACACCAGGCGCTGTTCACAACCCGAGGAGAAACCTCACCAGGCACATCAAGCATTATCCTCCAAGACTGCACTGCCAAGGATAACGACAATGCATCTCCTGGGAGGACCAAGTACTGGAATCCCAAACATGTTCGTCAAGCTGAGTCAGAGACGCCTACGCTGGCTCGGTCATGTAGGGCGAATGGAAGATGGACGTATTTCCAAGGACAAATTCTATGGCCAATCTGCCACTGGCTCCAGACTCACAGGATCGGACGTTCCACTCTCAGGTTCAAGGATGTGTGCAAACGTGACATGAAAGTTTGCAACATTGACCCTGATACCTGGAAAACAGTTGCTGACGACCGTGACTACTGGAGTGAAATGGTGCAGAGAAGGGCCATACAAGCGGAGGAGGAGAGAACCCAACAGGCAGCAGAGAAACGAGCACGCCTCAAACAGCGAGCAACCTCTGCTGCTTCCCAGTCGTCCTGCTTCGTCTGCACCAACTGTAAAGTGATTGTCACTCCAGAGTTGGGTTGCACAGCCACACCAGGCGCTGTTCACAACCTTGGGAGAAACCTCACCTGGCACATCAAGCATTGTCCTCCGGGACTGCACTGTCAATGATGACGATGTGCGTATGAAAGAATCAGATTTGAAACCAAGGGTGGTTAGGAAGAAGGCTTTACACACATTAATTTTTGTTTTGTCAAAAGTGAAATAGTATTCAAATAAAAACGGTCGTCGTGACTTCATATTCTTTTGCGTCGTCTGTTTGGAACTTTTCTTTACGTGTGCAATGGTGGAGGAGCGTTTTGTTCCCATTTTATTTCCTAGAATCGTTGAAAATATTCTGACGTTGGTCATTATATTTTTCAGAGTATTGCAGCTGCAGGGTTTTGCTGTAAGTAAGGCTTTGTCACAATCGTGCATTTATTTCTCTTTCTTCAGTTTTTCGTCCATAAACTGGGATAAGCACAGCCTTTCTTGCCCCCTTTGTACATTGGAATTTCATCTAGAGTATGCTGATAAGAAGAGCCTGAAGTAGGCTCAGGCAATTCTTGCTTTTCTGTTGTACATGTAGTGCTATCACTTTGTTCATGCACACTGCGCCTGTCCAAAGAAAGACCCTGTCCTTCCTGTGAAGCAACCATGTGGTTATTTGATGACGATTCTCCAAATGTCCACTTTTTATCTCGACCTTTAGCACGAATACTTTTCTCTCTTGCGATTTTATCTCTCGACACTCTTCCTTCAATGTCAGTTTGTGAATCAGCTGAGTCAGATTTTTCCCCTGAAGACCTAAAAAGTATAACGTCGTCAGCTGAGCAATCTGATATGATCGACATCCAGCCTGTTCAGATGGTTGTGGGATTTCTTCCTGTTTGGTTCAGTGCACTTACTGGCAGAATGTGACTGTGACCTGTAAGTGTTTTCAGACTCATCTGACGTATCTTTTTCACAAAAATACTCCTCTGAACAAAAACAGATCTAGACTGTTATCATTTGCCAAATTAAATGACATTCTTTAATGAGAGCGTGACATGTTAGTACGTGTATTTTCCATTTCTTCTCATTGGCCTTGATCAGTGACAGTATCGAATATTTCTGAAGCCTGTCTGTGGCACACACTAAACGTATCTTTTTACTGAATATTGTTATCATTTTGATTGCTATCGATGCAATGTATTTAATGAAGTATCTAAGAGCTGGTGTACTTTTGGGCTACTGGAAATTTGAACGCTATCAAAAGATTGAGTTAGAAATGATTCATTAATAAACAGAACGTGGTGTTGGCAATCTTTCCTATGTTTTGCATTGTTTTGTTTTGTATTGTTTGAGAATAGGAACTCATGCTAATTAGTTTTAATCTCTGACAAACCAGACCGCGGAAACATGATTTCATTAAATTTTGATAGTCTTTCGTTCATGACATATCAGTCATAGCGAAGAAACAAAGTTGGCAAACGACTGTGCAAAGGTTTGCTTCTTGCTGATGATGATAAGTGAGATGAGATATCATTTTCTCCGCAACTGTAACGAGGTACACAGTAATGTAATAACGAAACAATAGTGGAAACACTGTATGATAAGTGATTTGCTTTTGTATCCGGTGCTTGATTTGATTTTCGAACCGTATAAGTCAGGATACACGATTTTGGGCCGTGTAATATCAGATAGGTGTTTTGGGAAGAAGCGAAATTAAGACCCAAATCAAGTATCTCATTATAAACGAATTCGGAATCATTTTCCCAACATACGCGATAAAAGCTTTTTTAATTTAACAGAAACTAATTATTTGATCCGAGTAAAAATTCTATGAAAGGTGGAGGGTGATAAGCGCGTGTGGATGGTGAAATAAAAAAAAAATTCGCGCTAAAATCATGATACGCAAAACTGGCTCTTAGGGACGAAATGATAGTGTGGTACAAACAGCAGTGCCCACATGAAAGAAAGAGATGTGAAAAACTCTGGCTCCTTAACACTTTGCTGGCCACGGATTTTTAACTCAGTGATTTACCAACTACTTTTCATGTAAACTTCATTTACATTGATGTTCTTTGTAGATGACGAATAAAGTTGTTTTCATAACGGCGTCTTGATGTGGCGTGGGCGGACCGATCAAATGAGTGCGTTTCACATCCTATCAGATAATTTCAGCATCGCAAGGGTTAAAACCATGCATAGTATCTGACATGATTTCTAAGCGTCAGCGTCACAGAGGGTGGGTATTAAGAGTGATGATAGAGTGAAAATGAATATGTGTACACAGTCGACAACAGTGAGTTGAACTCGCTTGAGTTTATCGTTGGTTGAGCTGACTTGTTTGCTTTGGAACAAACACGGCAGGAACTTAAAAACTATAAAAACAAAACGGCTGTGTTGACTTCACAGTCTTGATTTGAATTTTCGCCCCGGGTCATTCAATACTGCGTGAAAATAATGGATGATTCAGCTTTGTGATTTCAATATCGGACTACCAAATGTCATAAATCGGCCGCACGCTGGGCACATATCTACAAAGTGTTTGATCATTTGGCCCAAGCATCTTACTTGCTTGCACTATGCCTACTATGACTAAGCATCGATTGCAGAGAAAGAGAAGAAGGAAAATGATACACACTGTGTTTGTGTGAGTGTGAGAAAGAGAACGAGAAAGGTAGGGGCGGGATTATGGGAGATGGGTAGACTGAATTGAACTTAGCAGTAATTTTAAACGATAAAGAAAAGGGATTGCCGCAGAAAAATTAGCCCAGTACCGCTAAGTCCAAGTCAAACCACGCTTGTATTGAACTACAGATGTGTTGATCTTTTTTCACTCCCAAATGACATCAACTTAAACAGTCATCTATATATTTTAATGTTGCTTTCCCTTGTGTTATAGTTGCTGTTGTTTGAGACTGTTCCTAAAACGAAAATGCCAGATTTCAATATGAATACAAGCAAAAAAGAAAACAAAAACGGAACCATGAATATGAAGCAAAAAGCCTAGAATAAAAGTCCAAGACGAATGAGAGGTGTTTATGAAGGAATGATTCAATAATCACCTGGTAACTTCCGTTATTTTTGTATGTCCAATTGTTCTTGATGATCTTTGGTGAACAAAATTACCTTTGAATTCTGATATCCTGCAGTTTGTCCTCTGTGAAAGGATTAGAAAGCTATATAACATTCGAGCCTCAGAAAAATATAACTGCAAGAAGGTTATGTTGCTAAATTAGTAGAGGCCATGACAGCAGAACACACAACTAGAAACAAAAAGAAAAATCAAACAAGTTTTGCATACAATGTTTAAGGAAGTAAAGTTTATTAGAGCTTTCGATCAGTTAGAGTTGTAGCAGTTGGATGGTTTTTGCAAGCTGAGTTTTTTTTTTCCAAAGAGCCACGTAACTGATATAAATATGAAATAGAAAAACACACACAGAATTACAAAGATAAATTATGTTGTGAAAAAGTAATACAGTTACAGAGCAGATAGGAAATAACAGAAGCTAAAATGAACTTTCAAATACGTTTGTTTATTAAAGACCAATATTTTAAAAGTTGACGTACAGTTTGCCAGGAATTCTACTTTATTGGCGAAAAGAAAAAAACAGCTCTAAATTTGGCATCTGGAAAGGTTCATGAAATTCCAAGATGCTTGAAATGTGTTGTCAAAACCAGTGAAATGTCAACTTCAATGCATTACTTTTTTCTATTTAGACTACAAGTGCCAGGTCCAAAATTATGTTTTTGAGGTTTTTTTTCCCACATATTTTTTTAAAAGAAAAAGTTAAATGACATGATTGTAATAGTTTACTATATACAGATGTACAGTTTACTATAATTATTTGAAAAATGTAGTGGTATAACGTAATATGGCTGAAAAGACTTGGGAAAGCTTCACAGATAAATGACACGACAGAGGCAAGATAGTATTGATCGGGATGTAAAGTCCAGGCCAGATGGGAAGTTAAGGTATAGATTAAGTATTTTAATATTCTCTATGATATGACTGGTCTATCTGCACCAATCTTTTGCTAATTTTCATTTTGATGTTGAAATTGCGTTTGAAGGGAAATCTTGATTCTCAGCGATATGAATTTTTTTACCAGAATTGTTGAGGCTGTCGCTTCCCTTCATTAGCATCCTCCAGGTGATGCCGCTTTCCTACCACTAAAAATCCAGGTTTATGCCACTTAGGCGGCCTAGCTTCACTTTCCGGCCCATGTACTGGTCTGGACAACGGTAATAGGGAAAGACAGACTAAGAAAATGAAGATTTACGGAGTATCAAGTAAAAATGTGAGGAGGGTTAACAAGGAAATCGCTAAACAAGAGAAGTCAGATTGGGTTCAAATCAATGTGATGATGAATTTAATTGAAGAAATATAATGTCAGAAAATGACAGTGATGATTTTTGACATGATTTTCACCGTTGCATGTGCATGTATCTTACACGTGAACAAGTTAATGTCCTCGGGACTGAACCATAGTTCGGGTTCATAACAAGAATTACTGAGAGTTAAATGAATGCTGTTTGGGATGACAGAGACTGAGTTTATGATTGATGATCAGAACAAACGTTCCAGTATATATTTATTTTGACATTCAACATGAACACGTGATGCTACCTAATGAGACCAGCAACAAAAACGAAAACAAAATGATGAAGTGTACTGTACAAGGCATACATCTGACAGGGGAAATGTATATCCCAGCCCCTCAAACATTTAACATACATGCAACAGTTATTTTATTACATATATCACTATATTGCCAATAGCATGCAATGAAAATAAGCTTGTCATTTAAAAACATTTACCCCAAAACAGGGATATTTAGAATAACAAAATCTTTATGATACTGTTTTACCATCCTATCAAACCTCTTTTGAAGAGTATTATAAAAGCAAACGAAAAAGTAAAAAAAGAAGTCCCTCTCACATTAATCAAATTAATTACATGGTTTTATTAAATATTTAGAAAAAATAGCGCATTTGTTTTCATGCCACCCACACAGTAAACGTTCTACAAACGAGATGCCATAATTGCACTGTACATCTCCTCATGTGTCGTTCCACTGATAGACAATTTTAGATTTAAATTCTAACTAGTCTATGGTGCTGCTCTACAGAGGAGCAAATAGTAAAGGAAAGCTAAAAACGCAAGGGGACGTTATACTTTGAGGTTTGTTGCCCCACTATTTGACTGTACTGCATTATCCCTACAAGTCATGTTTATACAATGCCTTCATAATATTCAAAGAGAGAACGTTCCTGAAGCATACATAAAACGTCATACAAACCAGTATGTATGATATTACATGGAAAATGTATTACTTGTCGACGTAAATGCTTAATAAGTATTATGCTTATACTGATATCTCTTCTGTTTTCTCAGAGAAAGAGACCTTCCTTTTGTGCTGGACCTCAAATGTATCATGCCTCTTGTGGATGAGACATACTGTAGTCCAGCAGCGAGAAATTGCATGAAAATGACAAAAGACATATTAAGCTATGAATGCACTTATTCGTGAAAGAACGTTGTACGTTTTAAATGAACAGATAGGACATACACATCAAGACATTTGCGTGTCCATACAAAGCTTGACAATTGTGGAACTATGTGTATAATGAGATGCAATAAAATATCCAACAAAAACATATTATTTAAACACTAGTGGAAATTGCGGTATTCCTGGAGCAGGGCTTCTCTGGGCAACTTTAGTACACCAGCAAAGTATAAAAATAATGTATTGTTTAACACTGATAAAACATCAGTACACAATTTATCCCCATTTATTTTCACATAGAACGTCGGGGCACGTTTGTTTGGCACTGAAAACGCTTGTTTCAAAGCATGACTACTAAGTCATATGATACTTGCCATTTCATTAATTTTCTTATTGTGTCTTTATATGCTCACTAGTTTCTTGAGAAATTTGCATTCTTCAGCTCTAAAATATACCTTTCTTTTCTTGCTGTTTCAAAAAATTCATTTGCTTATTAGATATTATCAAAATGACATCCTTCCTCGCCTCCTCCTTTCTCCTTTCTCCTCCCCCTCCCTCTCCTCCCCCCCCCCCCCCCTCAATGCTCTTTGGGCTTTATAATTAGTCATGTGAACTTTGAACACATATATACTTAGACTTATGTGTGCCATGAATAATAAAGTAAACGGGAGTCCAAATATTTTGCGTTATCAAGAAGTGAACAGCTCGATCACGGCAAATGATGCCATATCGACAGTCAAAAATTATGCAAGGACTAAATACATCTTTTGAGAAAACCACTCACGACTAAACGTCAGAGTAAGTTATGTGTTATGAAGTTTAAAAACAAAGACAATTAAAAAAGCACCCGTCTTCATCTATTTTTCACAGAAATCCAAAATACAATATAGGCTAGTCTCAAGATGGAATAAACTTACAGAATGATGAATGAGAACATTTTCACGACCAACATGTATTTATAATATTAAAATATAAATAATGAGTAATAAAAACGTTAACAACACGAAACGGGACACTTAATATAACTAGGCATATAATAATATATTCTTAGACATCGCATGATTTTTGTATTTGGCTGCCAATGCAATGCAATTTACGACAACGTGATCTTCGGTATTCGAGGACACCGACATTCATGCGTCTAGTCTTGACAGTATGCACAGCAACAGATTTACCCACTTTCTAAACTGTATCTTCTGCTACACATCCATTCACCTTTCACAGCTCGAAGAGAAAAAATACCTTAATACAATATATAATATAAATGTATATTATAACATACATGTATAATAGAAGAAGAGTCATCATAATAATTTTTTTATGTTTGGATGTTGTATAATAAACTATTTATATAACCTTACTATCCAATCATTCGATCCACAGATCATCCACGCCAAGCTTATTCTCTAAATAAAAGGATGAATGTTATATGAACATTATGAAAACAAACAAACAGACCAGCGCACATGACATACAATGGCCATTTCTTAAACCATAAATCGGCAATTCTCCATTTCTCATTTTCTCCTTTGTTACGATTATGGCAATGGCTAAAACTTATCAACAGTCTGACCTACAGGTGACACGTAAATTTGAATCCCTTTATCAATATCAGTTTATTATGTCACATTGTCAATAAAATACAGCAATTACAAATGATTACCTGAAATCATTTACTAAACAGCAACTGTACTATTTTTGTTCTCCTTATTTAAAATCCTGTCAAAATGGTGAATAAAACAAATCAAGTGATATATACTGACAAATAAGAGCGAAAAGGATTATGTTTGTGTTAATGACCAACTAGTCCCTGAGTATATACTGGCCAGCTACAAATTTGATCGATGGCAAGGCCTCTATTCCAATTGTCCTCATGTAGATCTAACTGCAGATAATTCAATGATTTATGAGTTCGTTCGTCAGAAGCTGATAAAAGCTTTTTGCTTTTTTGTTCTTGAAAATTTCTGTAAAAAGAGTTTTGGAAATATAAGAACTTCGGGATTACGTATACCAGGAAAGGCGGGCATCCTCATTCTGAGGTATGTTGGGTTGGCCTAAAGTAAAATTTAACATTGTGCACGAAAATCTCAGCGACTAGCTTCAAATTTTATCTTCTGTAATTAACTAAACATGGGCATGTAAAAGTAGAAAACCCTGTCTAAACAAGAAAATTGTTGTCGATAAAATAAAGACATTGTCAATTAATTTGACGCATAAATAGCTCAATTTTATATCCTCTAACACAAAAGAGATTCTTCCTCGAGTGGATGAGAGACAATACAAAGATCTATTCGAAAAGAAGAAGCCAGCATTGAAAAGGAAATATTTAGTATCAAACAGACAGAATACTCCATATTTCTGCTCATTATGGCATGAATTGTCTGAACACATTGTATCAGACATAATAAGCTTAAATAAAATGCTCTAAATTACTTTACAATCTAATATGAGAAACATATCATCATTTCAAATGACCTGTCTGCTCTCTCACAGTCGGGCACGAGGGAATTTGAATAGTAAATATTCAGCCCTGAAATATCGATATCTTTAAAAATAATAACTAAAACAAAAGACAGAGATCTAATGCATTGTAGTTGGAACTTTCCCTCGACAACGATGAACTTACAATCATCATCTCACCTGCATTAGGGCAAATGCTGCTAAGTGCTAAGGTTTCTCTTTTCTTTCTTTTTTACTCTTGTCTTCTTTTCTTCCTGCATGCTCTTGAAGTTACACAGAATCTTGTGACGAATGCTATAAACTAGATTACTTGAGGCTAGGATAATTGTTTTTATAGTCAGCTTTTCCTGTAGCAACCCTGCAACTGACAGGAAAATCTACATAGATTTCAGTCCAGACGTGCACGTATAATTCAAGTTTTTCTTCAGTTGTTTGATTCCTGCTAGTGCTAACCTTATGCTGTAATTTCCGTCAAGTGTTTTATATAATAAACACGATGGGGAATGTTATGAGCCACCACACTGTACAATCAGACATATTATACCGGCAAGCATTATAATTATAACAATCATACTCATTCAAGCATTGACTGAGGTAAGATGTATCACTACTATCGCTCTTCACAAAATATTCAGATAGACGGAGAAAAATTCATTATGAAAAATGTACACCATGTCCTATGTTCTACGCACGAAGAAGAAGAACGGCATTCATGTTAAGCCAAGCTTGCAGAGATAATGGGACGATAAGAGCGCTGTCAGTGTGAGCACTGTGAACGGCCGTGCCTGGTAATGCAGACTCGTCCCTGTGTTGGGATCGGTAATAGCTCCGTGGGTGCCTGCGCTACTACCCTGTTTAGCAGAATCTAAAGAAAATAAAATAGAAAAAAAATAATAAGAACAGTGCTACTACATTTATGTAACACAAAATTCAGATTATACAGTGTTTTTAACTAGGGTACTTATTTATTTTAGGAATAATGAACAACACAGACTCGTATAAATAAAATACATGGAGACGTCCATTGTTTTTAATACATATAGTGCTGTTTTAGTTTAGTTTCGGTCTTACACCTAAGGATCCTCCTACATCTGATGTCGTAACAGTCATTCGTCGCTCTATACAGGCAGACAACTCGAAATTTCTAATAAATTATGCCATTCTTATAACTAATTGACACCATAACACATGCAATAAATCAATTAAACCCGTTGAATTATTTATGAAGATACCTTAGATACTGCAAATATAAAAGAAAATAAAAATCTAGTCACTATATTGAAAACAAATCAGCAAACAGATTGTCGTCTTCTAATCAAGGCTGAGGCATCCTTATGAAATAAAAAAGCAGCCCGCCTTTAGTGTGCTGAAGGTAATGATGATATTAGTAAATATTGCAAACATTGAAATGACGAAGAAGACAATAGCAATAATATGATAAAAACAACAACAATATTGATAAATGTAATTTTATACTCCAAACTATGGAACTGAAATCCGACACACCCGCCTATTGATCGAGAATCTTAAAGCTTTGCCATTCAATCATCGCCCTGTCTAGGCACAGTGGCAGCACTGCCGTACCCCGAATCGCTTGGTCTCATATTGTCGCTTGCATTTGATGAAGAGCTGAAACGCTTCATTACCCATCAAACAAATTATTGCCCCTTTTCCTGACCTCATTCACGTCATTTATTACTCATATTTCCTTCGGTGAAAAGGGGCTATGGTTATAAAGTATATGGGCCTACCCCGAAATTATTAAGCTCTTGGATTCACTTTGATGAAGGCATAATCTCTCAGAAATGATTGCTTTATCTTTGGACTGTGGAATTGTGCACCATTGTACAGTGAAAGCTATTGCATGGTCCATTTGATGGGGTTTTCATGAAGTTTATTTTCACCAACGAATGAAAAGGGCTAAAAGAATATCTTGGTGAATATCAACGGGGCGCAAACTCCCAAACTAATGGATTTATGATAACTTTCCGTGTCCGTTTTGCTTCACAATGTTGCTTCATTGTTTGAAAAAGTTGGCACTTCGGGAGAATTGTTATCTTTTCTCATCAACTTGTGCTGCATTTTTCCCTCCAGCTGTTTGTATTTGTGAAATTTAAGTTTTTTTATTTCAACTTTCCAACTTTTCACTTTCAATGTTTGTTGTTATTGTTGGCATTGTTATTGGCATTGATAAAATAATGACATAACAATGTGTCTGAAAGAATGTTAATGGACATTTACAACAACTGACTCGCAAATGCACAAAACGAACACTTTTTTAATTACCTACCCCGTTTGACGTTTGATGTGTCACCTGAAATAGAGAAACAACAAGTGATGAACAACAGGAAAATTACACAGCGACTAAAATGATTTGCGTCAGTCGAGTCAATAACTGGAGGAGGAAAAGAGAGAGAGAGAGAGAAAGAGAGAGAGAGAGAGAGTGGGAGGGGAGAAGGATAAAGAAAGCATAATAAGAAAGAGGGATGTCCACACTGAGGTTCGGCTGAAAGAATCATCAGAAAAACATATAGCTGCTTGAGATGGCAGATCTAATGCTAATATAGTTTTGTGGTTTGTTAAACTGAAAGGTTTTGGAAGAAATAAAAAGTAGTCGGCAGCTCAGGTGCCATAACTTGAGATATGATGAGGGATTAAGGGTCAAAAAGAGACGTTCGACAAAGCTGATGAATTAATTAAGGCTTCGAATGCTTGATTGAGTGGCTATTTTTTGGAGAGAAACGTGAAAACTCGCAAAACATTACTAAGCAATAAACAAATTAAAATATCACAATGACAATGAGGATGATGACACCAAGGATGATGAAAACAAATATCTAATAGACCTTAGTATGGTGGTACTGATGATAATGATGACATCATGCGATAGAAAAAAAAAAGTTTTTTTTTTTTTTAAATTTTTGAAAAACTATCAACCAGTAGTCATATCAACGTTTAGTAAAACAAGAGCGGCACCACGTTTTTCAATTATCCTGGGTCTAACGACAAGGACAATGATTGTGACACTGTGGATGGTGACAGTTCTTATTTACGTTCTTCTTCACGTTCTTCTTCCTAGATACAGGTGACAGGCATTTGTGTCATGAGCTGGAAAAACTTTAATCACTTATGTAAAACTTAAAAATACGCAACCGAGTGAACAACTTCACAACAAGGGTTAGTTTAGAACTATTAAGTATTATAAGTCCATTTTGTGTAAGTTTGTAGTTGATTCGTTATTTCAGTCCACATAAATTGGAGATTTACACCATGTTTCCATAGAAAAATGAACATGTCAACAACAATAGTAACAAAATAAGAAAAAGAACATAACAGCGTCACATCAGTCACAATCACTCCCACTCCAAAATTTCAGCCATATATCCTTATTACATGTACTTTGGTTTTCAACAACAGCTGAGATAGCCGCCTTAGAGCGGCTGAAAGCTGAACCCATAACATAATGATTCTTAGTATCCTTGTATAACTTTAAACTTCTAGGTTGTTTGTAACATCGCAAGCCCTAACATAAATGAGAGAAGATCCAGATAGCGAAAGTTTGTCTCTTTGAGCCCTTCATTTCTCCTCCTATTCACCTTCTGCCACCTCCCCTTTCCAGATTTTTTATGACACTAAACACATAACTAAATTCCATCTTCTTGTCCTCTCAGGTTTAGCAAAGTACGCTTTGTAACGTGGTATCTGGAACTGAAGAATTGGCAGAAACACCTTCATGTCAGAAGGAGGAAAAACTGAAGAAAAAAAAACTAGACCCATGCAGCCAGTTTGGTGCTATATAACGGAGGAGGTGACGATAGAAGATGTCATGTCCAGGTTGTGTGTCACGTGCGACCAGAGAAAGAACAAGCACAGCCTGGCTCCAGATGTCGGACACGTTACCATCAGATGTTGCCCGCTGGAAAGTGAGAATCGAAGAAACGCACTTGTCGAGGTTAAAGAGACAAATGGCAAGGTTGAGTAAAAGTTGAAGCTGAATAAAGGTCTCAGCCATGTTTTGAAATTCATGGGAACGTTTTGTTGAAGAAGATGAAAATTATTTTATTCTCCATTATAAGCCTATTGGCTGATTTGATGAAGATAAGAACCTCTTTATGAGGAATCCTACATATCTGGAAGTACTCAGTACCAAATCAACAAATTCTTTGTCAGTAAACAAATCTGTCGCAAAATGGCTTTAATTAACATTTAAACCTTGGGCTTAATTAATATACACCTTGGGCTTTATGATTTGCTGTTATCATTTTCGAAGAGATGATAAAATAAACCTTTTAGGGCAGAGATATCTGTAGATCAATAACACACACACATACACACACATATATATATATATGTATATATATATATACACATACACATAAGCACACACACAGATACACAAACTTTGTCGCTATCACTAAAACATTCGAGTAAGAAAACTTCCAATTGCTTTTTTTTTATCTTGTGTGTTTTTTTTTCTGTGTGTTTGTTGTTTTTAAAACTTTTTAAAACAATGTTTTTCTGTTTTTGTTTTTCGTTTTTGTTTTCTTACCTTTTCGTGCTGAAAATTTGTATCACATTAATAAAACAATCGGATCTACGGTATTGTACCGTTATCAAATTTGTGGTATGAAGTGATTTAATCATTATGAAGTATGGATCAACAAAGGAAATGTAGTATATTTTTTTTAAGTAACATCAACAAATAAGTTTAAACATTCCATTCGTCAACTTACTACAAAAAATCTGAGTGTCTACGGGTAAACAACAGGATGAAAAATAAATACCTGTCAAAAAATGTTTCAAGGAGGATTTGAAAACACTCGTCTCCCGCTAGGAATTCAAAATCCACAGAGTGAAAATGTGTTAAGTAGGATTTAACAACATTTTTTTTTTCCGTTGAGAACTTGGAACTCCACTACGTTGAGGCTCTGCTTTTTCTAGAATTATGTCAGTATGTTTTCTTGACCTCGTCATTCTACATTCTATGTTGTTGCAATGAAAATGGTTAAAAGAAATAATACGTATAATTTTGGAGAGCAGTATATAGAATATAAACTACTATGAAAGTATATGGGCGCTAGTCATACCGCTGTTGTCAGAGTCGCACGTGCGACTGAAAGTTTTTGTCAGGAATATGAAGAACAGAAGACAACACTAATGATGGCAACAATATTAATAATTACAACTGCAGTAACGAGATTGTTTTACACTCAAGAGCACGATGTTTCATATGTAACAGAGGTTATGGAATGCTTATATACAGGCATTTTGTTTTGGAAAAATAACCATTAAAATGATTCTGTCCTTTTAACCTAATTCTGAGAGTAATTCTTCGCGTTACTTTCCCCGACTCTTAACATTATTCGCCAAAGTTTTCTCTCAGTTAAAGTATTTGTCAAATAATCGCCAAGAATTATCCCCATAATTGTTATTGACTATTTGCCTTTTGCCAGACAACATCCTACATCACAGTAATGAATTATAAATCTTATGCATTGTAACAAACTGGCAATGGGCTTTTCTACAAGTCCGGATTTGTGTTTGAAGACAAGATAGAATTTTGCTCATAATCCTTGTGTCAATGATAAGCCAAGCCCGGGACACTCGTCTAAACTGAAACAATTCAGCACTGTTCGTGTAAGAGTGAGAGACCAGACGTTATCTCTTTTATCATCCATTTTACAGTAAACGCCGGTGTCTCATGATATAATACAATTTCCGTTCAGCCAAAGTTTTTGAGTGGCGGCAAATATGGCGTGTTTTGATAAAGGACTCTGAAGAACAAAAGAGATTTTTATATATTGAAAAAAAAAAAAAAGGCGTCACTTTCAGCACCTTGTTTAGATTAAATGTCACGATTTGAATTTGGAGATAACGTGGTTTATCCACCGAGGCAAGGGATATAATATGAGCACATACTGCTATAGAGACCGAACAAATTTGAAAGGCTACTTTTAGATGCTAAGACGGCGGAGAATTAAATAAAACCCAAGCATTAAAGCGTTTCCAAGTTGTCTGCTGACGGATCCAGGCGAGTGCTTGACAGCCCCGCCATTTTGATAACATTTATCCAATATCCCGACGTATGGAGCTGAACTGTGAGGGGGTGGGGCAGGCAGGTAAGAGAAACAACTTGCCCGTTTCATCCTTCTTATATCTAAAGTATACGTTTCTCAAACAGTGCTGCGAACAGAATACCTTGGCTGGGACCAGCTTAGTCTTTGATGTATTTTAACAGACACTGTTCTAAATACATAATATCAAAGAGAGCGACATCGATGCTGTCACTGTGCATCTCAAACAAGGGAGGAAATACTATAGATATTACACAGTAGTATCTTTGTAATAATCAGCAAAGATAAAAGTATCCAGAAACTTCATAATTGTTCGCACTGGTCCAGAAACTGTTTTACAAAACACGTTAGGTCTGCTGTTTTCTTTCAAATTACTTTGAACCATTTGTAATGAAGAGCATAGTCCAAATCTAAAAGAGAATAAATGCACTACTGACACCGAAATATTGATTGATATCTCACATTTGGAGGCTTTTGTTGTTACAGTGATACCAAGATCAAATTGAAAATATGTTTTTGGTTACTGATATGCGAATGCTTATGTCCAACGAAATTAAGGCTAACTATAGGCCTAAATGTTCATAACAAAAACGACGTCAACAGAAACAAATTTGAATGAAACAACTACGAATGCGGCGATGGCAAGGAGATGATCTGCCCCTCATATATCGGTAGGCTATTTCGAAAAAAAAAGAACGGAAGCGTCCTAAATTAACTGCTGAATGGAATTGCCCCACAAGTGATAGTTAAAACAGACATATTTAAATACGCAGAAGTATGCAGAATTTCTACGGTTTTTAAGATGCTTTATTTATCAGACACGAATGTCAGATTCCTGATGTTCCGATGCTCATCTCACGCTAAGCGCAGATGTACAAGCAATAATTAAAACAATTATGAACCCTCAGCAAATGCAGCTATTTGTCAAACGCATGTAATTTAGATAAATTAGCTTCACTTCACCCAACAGGAATGTTGTATACATTTTAGAATCTTGAGATTCAGCTTAAAATACGTTTTGATTTCCGAGACGTTTCTTTCTTTCTTTCTTTTTTGTTTTCTTTTTTCTTTATACCTGTTTTGATTTTTTTATTATTATTATTTTGTTCCTTAATTACATTCCTGACGAATGGTATTAAAAGATGTTGAGAAACCTTCAACAATTCAACACTAACCCAAAATCAAGGGTCAAATACTTCCCAAAAGAAAAACTTGTGGACTATTATGTTTTGAATTGCTTTACATGAATTGTGTATATTTCCACAGTTTGAATTCGAGGTTATAGAATTCTCGAGTGTTTTTTGTTTGTTTTGTTTTGTTTTGTTTTGTTTTTTGGTAATATGAATATTTACTTTCAAGATAAAAATAAAAAGACTCCCAGTTGACTTTTCTGATGAGTGTCCAGGCGTAAAATTATTGATACCAAAAATAGTTTTTAATCAATAACTTACTTTAGACCTTTTGGAAATGCCAGGCAATCAGGGCGATTGTTCTCGTCCAAACATTGTCCGGACGTTCTTGATCCCTATTCTGAGTGTTTGTTCCAAATAGAAAATGATTCCTGAGTGAACACTTTGCACGTGTTTGAAAGATGCATGCAGGACAATCGCTCGTCCCATATTGTTAAAATAAATATCTTCAAATAAGAAGGAACTTTCATTGACAGAAAATGAAGAGTGTGCCATACTGATGGGAAATGACTCTTAATACAAAATTCGAAAACAAAAATCGCGATTCGATTAATATAAAAGGTTCAATTTATGCCTTTTCTGAAGAACAAGAGGAAAATGCATGAACTTTAATTTTGATCCTCAGTCCTGTTTTCGCAGTCGCTATATTTAATTAGAAGTAATTATTTTACGTTACCTCTTCAAATGTCATTCGCTTATAATTTCAGTGTTCCCACCAAACACAATATCAAACATCGAGAATTTCGATGGCCTGAATTGTCTGACCATAGTAAGAGACAAAAGAACAACAAACGGAATACTGCCAAAAAATCACGATCACACAGTAAATGAAACAGAAACTGCTCGAATATGAAATAATAAGTAAGGGTTTAAAAACAAAATAACTCTTCCTGAAGAGCACAGAAAAACACATTATCTATGTTTTAATAGAAGTGTGATTTTGGTTTGTATATATATTTAAAACAAACAAACAAAAAAAATCCTACAGAATAAGCAAAAAGAAAAGCTTGTCTGTCTAAAGACTGGCGCGGATTCTGTGATTGGGAATGAAAAAACGATGCTTATGCACCATTGTTCAAGACGAGAGTAAAATAGCAGACATCAACAGTGTCGTGAATGGGGCAGAACAATACTGGCTAAAATTCCACAGGGAAACAAAGCCTAGCACTTTCTGGTTCCTTGATAACGCAAAAGAGCCATGAGAATAAGTAATACAATGCTGTTCTTAAAGTTGACGCAACCACGAGGCCAATACTACATCACCACGACTACATCCGTTCATAAACAGGCAGTTAGCAGGGAAACAATGCTGCTAAGCGTAAAAGCTCTATGTGAACAGAGAAGCAGAGAGCTCGATTAAAGTTCTTCAATATTGATATGTTTACCACACGAGTGATTAATGATGCTATTGAAATTTTAATATAAGCTCTTCGGTGATAAATTTACAGCGCAGCAGGACAGCTATCATTATGCAAAATAATAAATATTGTTGCTGAGTGGAAACAGCCAGACTAGTTATTTCAATAGTAATAAAGATGGCCTTTGACAAAACGCTTTACATTATTATCATACAACCACTAGCTTCATAATTATGATTACATAGAAATATTATTATTTATAAATATTATATTTTTATTATGAAGTACAACACCAATATGAATACTGTCGAAAGTCACCAAAACTGATTAAAAATAGTTCTCGAGCTTCTGACATAAATTCTCATGCCTAACTATTTTTCTTGGACTTAAAGAGGGCTCATCTGCAGAACAATAATCTCTATTTGGTCCGTATAAACGGAGTTTTCATAAAACAATTATATTTCATATAGAGGGCTCAACCGTTCTCTGTCTGGTTAAGCAAGATCTTTTAAAACAAAAGGTGTTTCAGATCTAGAGAAAGACTTACTAAGCTCCCTAAACACCCAACCATGAGAAAACTTAATATATGTTTTCCTTGTGTACAACACTTGTTTTCCCATCACCCAATACCCTTGTCCTGCGTCCTCTTTCCTTTGCGATATCTTCCGGTGGTAAATGTGCGCTCGGTTCTAGGCTTTTGATCACCCGGAGATCGTTTATGATAGAGGATAGCATTGGCAGTCATCCACTCATTTATTGGTTTTGCCCAAATGGTGCTCCCCTTTAGATTACCCAGCACAGCGGGAACCTTCAGAAGTCGTACGTAATTACCTATATAATAATAATTGCGTCAAAATTTTCTGATGTAGTATCAACAAACAAGAAAGTAAAGCAATGCCACCTGGCAGTAACAGGTTTCCCGCGAGGCTCCATTCATTTTTTAGGTCAGTATTTCAAATGAAAACGAGGTATTCGTTAAAGGACCCGCGTAGATCAGTTAAGATACGAGTAAGCATCAAAGATTAATTTAGTATGGGAGCATTGAATAATACCCATATTGTTCGGCTTACCATTAGTATTAGCAGGGTCAAGTCAGGATAAAGACCAGGCCTCCATGATCTGTTCGAGTCCCCTACAATAATAATCGATGACAAATTTTATGCCAGTAGTATGTCCATCAATATTTCATTTCGGGTTCCATGTACATATTAGATGTATATGATTTACAAATGGACTGATGAAAGAGATTTGGTCAAATGAAAAATTAAAGATATAGACTATTGTTCTCGTTTACTAGTTTAAAGTGTGATGTACCTAATGGTTGCTGCAGTAGGGGATGTTGGTAAAACATGAAAAAAGACAAAACTCCAAACTGAATTCCGAGTATTTATCTTTTAGGTACATCACTCAACAAGTCCCCCCCCCCCCCCAAAAAAAAATGGTGCAGATTGGGAATTTTAGATATTTATGTCTTTTAGAATGCACGTTATCCATTTACACTCTGGTATTCCTGGGTATCAACGAAAGTGGCAGGCCATGATAAACTCTTCCAACAGTTTGAGAGAGCAGTTAATAAAACGACAGTTATCTGCTGTAGCGGCACCTGATGGTATTTCAGACCCGGAAATGAAGCAGAAATACAAAAATGGAAATCTTCAGTTGAAAAAAAAAAGTTGAATAGTATTAGTATCTTACCACTGTTGTATGTATTTGAAGATTATATTTTATTTATAATTTTCCTATCGTGATTCAAGAGCATATCTGCCCTCTTTGCTATAGCACAATGATTCTTGTCTACCATGACACATGAGAAAAAAAAAGGAAAAAGTAAACATAAACAATGCAGTTTATTAACTTTTTTGTTCAAAATAATCATACAAAAGTAAGGACTTATTAACTTAGAAAATATTGAAGACATAACAATATGATATGTTAAGCAACTGGCTAGTAAACCCGAAATGAAAAATTGCTGATGTGGAATAAATCATCCATTACACAAAATAAAATTATTATGTTGAATAGTTTTACTGCCAGCCTATTCTCTCTTTTTTTCCTTTCAAATGGTACAGAAGGTGGTGTCAACCCAGACGGACAGTTGGCGAGGCTACCAGACGCTATTTGACATTACGAACGGCTTTTGCATATAGTTTAATTACTCCAAGTCTCCGGTTTCTTGTCGTTAGGAGCACTAAATAAGCCATGTGCACGCTTTTGCCCTGAGACATATTCGGACTTCGCTGTCTAGGCTGGATTGATCGCTAGGGGCTCTTAGTGGGTATCGAGTTCTATTTCACAGGGAGACCAATGAAACAGGGCCGGGTGGCCCGAATAAAATGCGGGTGAGATTTTTTCATCCCGCCAAACTGAAGAAGAGCAGAAGCCTCGATGGAGTTGCCTTTGATTTTCTGAATTGTCCAAATGTTCAGTCCTTATTTTACATAGAATGGGGGCGTTAGGTTTGACTTCCCGGTGATTTTTTCTGTAAGAGACTGTGAATGGGCTGGGCAGAGGGGGTAGGAAAGAAAAAAAAATAACTGAACCGTCATATTGTCCCGAAAAATAATATTTTTCTTGCTTTATTCCTTGGAATCCGTTATAATATCTCTATGATGTTTTCTACAGGTTATCACAAACGAAGTACGATTCCTTGTCTAAGTCCTGGGGTGTTGCAGTGCAGGAACACATATTTATACGTCATGAGTTTATTTGCACTTCGGAGGTTTTCTTTGTTGCTTTATGTGTTTTGTTCGGTACAGTTAACCCTAACCCAAAAGACGTTCTTTCTGTTGAAAAGGGAACACTTTATCTCCTATGGAATAGGTATCCATTTCTAAATATACTACTTGATCATTTTACTTGATCATTTTACTGCTATATTCTCAGCCTTTGATATTAAGATGAGAAAAATATGTTCAAGATTAATCATTGTCCCTATGGAATGCCATAGCGAATGCAAAACGATTGGATGGTTTAAATTATACCATCAAAACACGCCCTTTATTCGTGCATGTATGAAAAGAAAACTAAACAATTTGATAAACTATCGTTTTATAAATATCAGAACTATTTCGGAATGTACAAAAAAAAATCCTGGCCTTGGTTTCTGCATTAAGGTGGAATTCGTTGAGGATGACGGAAAATGTAATCCTTGAAAAATAATAATAACAATAAAATATAGATGGCACATTCATGTTGTGGTTTCAAGTCACAATGAAATGATAAATAAAATACGGGAGTCAATCTCCTGTTTCTAGAAAATAATTTCCGAGAGAACAAAATAGCGACAGTCTTTGATTTCCTCAATATTATTATTATTTTTTTTTTTAAGTGCATCTGTCTATGTCCCATCCACGATGAGAGAACTGATTAATGGTTGCCATTTTGTCAACTCTGGAATAGCTCTTATTTTTGTGGTGTGATCAAGCTCATAAGACATCAGCTCACATAGAAACCCAGAGGTCTTCTTCAAAAATTGTTTTAATTTGAAGGGATAAGATATTAACGTAGAGACAAGCTCAAATGTGTGCATTACTCTGGTAGAAAAGGCTGTTACACACTCATCGAACTTATACAGTTGAAAACCCTCGCTCAACTTCGCAGTTACTCGACCACCAGCTGATCTCTTTTCTGCATTCTCCCTGTCCAACACACTTTGGGAATGAGAAATTTTCAAACTTTGCAATAATATGAGGTACGTCTAATTGCCCAGCATATGTTGTAGCGTCAAAACAGCTGGTGAATGATACGATCCACGTACATAGTCACAACTAAGCATATCAAGACTACCGATCTACGTCATCTTTCGAGAGTAGACTGTGATTATGGTTAGTATTAGCTTGATACTCCATAGTGGATTGGCTTTGATTCGAGTCAGAGGCCTGTGGTCTATATCTGAAAGCATTCTGACCTTACCAGAGTGTGGAATGACCCCGCCCTGGAGAAAAGGGTAATTTCTTCATGTTCTTGACAGAATGTACTGAATATACGTCCCTGTGTTGTTCTGCGCACAAGTATTCTCTACCGGTGAGAAGGTGTAGCCGAGAAGCGTGTTTGTGGTCCACCTGGGACTCACAGTACCCTTATATTCGTATGTTAGACATCCACTTGGACTGTTTACGTATGAAACGTAACGACTGTTGAATATTCAAACGAAAGGGCATCTAAAGAGAAACAAAAAGGAAATGCTACAATGCAAATATTTCTTGTTTTTCTTCACGGTAGAAATAGACAAGCACGAATCATCATGCAACTTCATAAAAAAAACTGATGGTTTTGATTCTTTCACTTCATTTCCTTCATTTTACGTTTTTTTTTTAACTGCAAAAGCAGGCTGAATATTGTCTAATAGTCTGGTGATGACTGGTATTTGGTTTGGGTTGTAAACGTTGCTACGGATAACATGAAACATGTTTCAATAGAAAAATAAAGTAGAGATATTATTTGACAGTCTGCTTTGGAATTTCAAATAAAATAAAATAAAATAAAATAAACAAAAAGTTTTTAAAAAATTAAAAAATAAGAAATAGAAAAAAAATGTAAATACATACTTTTTTTCTCGCTCGGTTCTTTCCTTTCTTTCTCTTCCCTGAATTTTTACTCTTTCTTGTGTACTTAAGTTCTCATGTATCTATGTTTTGTTTTTGTCTTGTGTATGTTTGTCCGTATATATATAATTATGTCTGGTGTCGAAATCATAGTAATTTAAATTCGTTTCGCACCCTGTATATAAGTGGTCCTGTAAGCATAAAGTATTAAAACCAGACCTGAGAATAAAAATTCGATGCAGAGATTGGGTGCAGAGAAAAATACAACCGTCCTCTAATGAATGAATATAAGGATTTTGCCATTACCAAATCCAGCTCATTACCGGCAAGTGGTTCGCAACGCGTGAAAGAAAACAGAGACGCTCACGCTATGTGGCAGAAATAATGATTGCAAATCACATCTATTCAGTGTGCAGAATTTCGACGTAAATAAAGAATGTAAATGCACATAACCACACAAGAATATACCAGGCCAAATTCGTATCTTTTTCCCTGCGATTTTACCGCTTCAGTTAACCGTTTTTGTTTTAACTACTAATGTTCATACTTTCATTCCTCATTTGAATTAGCTCTAACTGATAGCGAATGGCAATAGGTTTCTCCTGATATACTGCCAAATAAGGGCACAAAAACACGCAGTTTCATCCACCTTTGAATAGAAGAACAGGATAAAAATGTTTCTGTTACCCAATTAATAATCATAAATAATATATAAGATTAAGTGCATGAAACAGCTCGAGAAAGCCGTGTCTCTTGCAACATTGTGCCATTATTTGTGAATCTTGTTCACTAAGTCATTAATAATTAATTTGTACTTAGACATTTTCTTCTAAAGTAATAAGGTAATGTCTGCGTCTTCCGATGAAGATGTTCTGTATGTCTTACTGGTTGTCAGACGCCCTAACTGTGAAAATCATCAAGTCAGTCGACAACCGCGTGTTACAGACTCATCAAAGGCGATCAATTTAAACAGAAAATGTGAGAGATGAGTAATTCAGACCTTAAGGTCTCCAGGGCATTACAGGGCTTCTTTTTTAATTAGAATTAACCCTCCTGAGTACACTATTTACACTGTTTACCTAAGAAATAGTACATCGATTAAGAAGAAATTAACTCTGTTGATCGTACGTCTAAAGTTTAAATGCCAAATTTTCCAAGGTGACGACGTGCGCAAGGACAGATGTGTAAATGATTGAAAAAACAGGGAAAAGGACGGATTTTTCTTCCACATTTGCTTTACTGTCTCTGGTTTTAAAAAATAATTTTAAAAAACTTCTTCTTGGCAAATATCTCATTATGAGAAATTTTGATCTCCCTACAGGTAGACAACGGTTTCTGCAGAAGGTTGCATGCCTGCAAATAACGCAGCTACATGTCGATTTTGAATGTACCAGCTATATATTTTTTTTCACTTTGGTTTCTGTTTGTTTGCTCGTGAAGGAATCAGTTTATATTTTTGGCATTTGGCCATGCCATGGCATCAGTTTTGATAATGATGGCTTCTCTATCTTCTTGTTTTTGATTGTCGGAGACTAGCATTCTACATGCTCAACGCAAGCACACAATCATATGCTTATATGTTTGTATACTTACACCATGCAAGTGTGAAACGAAACGAAAGAGACAAGAAGTTAAACCGATAGATTACTAGATAGGTGGATGGACAGACATGAACAGACTCATATAATAATATACTGACGACATACCGACAGACAGAAAGGCCCATAGATAGATAAATAGATAGACAGACAGACAGCCAGACAGACAGATAGATAGACAGATAGATAGATAGATAGATAGATAGATAGATAGATAGATAGATAGATAGATAGAT